>VZTL01021683.1:0-25070 GCA_013400535.1 Scopus umbretta
GCTCTGCCTGCAGCTCTGCCTGCTGGTGGGGTTACGTGGCAGTGCTCAGGAGGTGGTGGTGGCGGGGCGAGCGGGGGAAATTAATTGGGATACTTGCCTCTTCAGAGGAAGCGTTGCTTAGTGTAGCAATAGGTTGAAAAACAAGACAGCAGCTGGAATTGTGCTTGTTTAATTAGAAAGGTGTAAACACCAAAGCAGGCATATGTTTGTAGCGGGACTGTCTGCAGTTTTCACAGGAGCTGTGTAATTAGGAGAGGGAAGAAGCCTGACTTGGCTTTGTGACTCCTGTGAGACTCAGCCTGCTTGCTCACGCACCGCTGGTCCCACAGGTACTCCTTCCAGGACGAGGAGGACATGTTCATGGTGGTGGACTTGCTTCTCGGTGGCGACCTGCGCTATCATCTGCAGCAAAACGTTCAGTTTACGGAAGAAACGGTCAAACTCTACATCTGTGAGATGGCGCTGGCTCTCGACTACCTGCGAAGTCAGCATATTATCCACAGGTAACCACGCAGTCTCTTTCTCGCAGCCGGTAGCTGGTGGGAGCTGCCCGTGGCTGGTCTGGGGTGGGCAGTGCTGTCTCTGCTGCAGTGAAGCCCTTAACCCCATCGGTACCCACAAGTTGGGGAACTGCCAGCATTAAACCGCACCAGCAGTGCCGGTCCTGGGCACCCTCCGGCTGCTGGTCCTGCTCCCCGTCACTCAGAGGAAGCCTCGCGCTTCGCCGGGGGGCTGAAAGTGCCTTCCAGGGCGGGTTTCAAAGCAATCTCACAGAAATAGTCTTGTGTTACTAATCTTCCTTAGAAAGAATGCCCAAACAAGTCAGATGCTGCCACTTTTTTGCCCAGTTGCCCAGGAAAAGCGTATTTCTAGTCCATCATAAAGGGACTTGTCTCATATTTTTGTTTTATTTGTTTCTCATTTTTGATAAGATACAAAAGTTGCAGGTTTTTTGCTGTTGAGATCGCCTTTGATCTGACTGAGATTTCATCTTGCTGTAACCTTTCTTCTTTTCCCAGGGATGTGAAACCAGACAACATCCTCCTTGATGAGCAAGGTAGGATCTCTCTGCCTTGCTTTGTCTCCCTCCTGCATTTGAGGGACAGATTCTTTACAGTCTTGAATGCTCTGCATCTTTTTATCCGGGAGAAGTGTGAAAAAGGCACCGCTCCTTCTAACTGACCAGTGTCTGGTCGGGCGTACCTGCGCGTGGTGATGCCAGGGAAGATCCACCAAGGGCGGCCCGTCTCCTCGCTGCCCCCGCCTCGCCTCGCCCGCACTCTGCCTCCTTTCTCGCGGGTGCCCCGGCGCACAGGTCACCCGTGCCGGAGATGCGGTACCTGGCCTCGTGGGAGGGCACGAAGCACCAGAACTCTCTTTATCGTGTTTTAGAGTGACTGATCGGCACATACACTTTTAGGATAGCTTTGGTGTCTTCCTGGGGGGATGGATGTGGGCTGAGCCAGGTGGAGTGAGCTCAGGAACCTTTATGAGTGCATCTATTGGTAATATTGTCTCAGTGGCCTACATAGGAGAAATGCCATAGGAGATCCTATAATGACGTCTATTCCAGTAATAGATCTTATAAAACGAAGACACAATCTCTCAGGCTCCAAACAATCCGAGTTTTTTCATAAAGCCTCCTAAAAACCAAAGCTTGCGCTTGCATGGAAGTTCATTAGAAAATAGCGCAGGGCATAAAGCCCAAACGCAAATGGGAGAAAGGAGATGTAAGGGAAGACTTCATAGGGCAAGGCAGTCTGTGATTTACACACCATTTTCATAGCTGCCTTGTAGACAGGGAGCAGAAAGTAGTCTCCAGAAGGGGAAGCGGGTGGGTTTTCTGTATACCAGGCTGGCTTGAAAATAATGACATTTTCTGAATTTTAACTTGCAGTCCTATGACAGAGAAAGCAGAAACAGAGAGAAGGTGTTCAGCACTTTTTGTAGTATCTTAACGATTTGTTCACACAGGCTTAGGGCTGTTATGATTTCATTCAGCTGGCATGTCCAAATTTGCTGTGGTCTGTACAGAGTGGCAGTGGAGTGTTTTAGCTCTGGGACTTTGGGGTAGTTGTGGTTCAATGGCTTTTATCAAAAACAGTTCTAGGGTTTTAATCAATGTGACCAAGGCAATATTTTAGTATAGTGCTTCCTCATTGACTTCTTGCTGACTGTAGGTTCTGGATAGAGAAATTTGACCGAGTGCTGGAGCTGGTACAGGCTATTAGTTCACTCCAAGTGTGATTTAAAATCGAGACCCAGAGCCAGCTACCATTTAATCATCTAGCCTGGGAAATGGTCCTGGGAAATCTTCAGGATCTGTTATGGCTGTTTGGTGGGGTCTAACCCTGACCTGCCTGTGCCCATGCTACACCGTCTTGAGGGCAGAAGCTTATGAAACAAATGTATTCTGACTACGTTGCCACTGTTCCACGCTGCAATTAATTCCTTCTTAAAATGTGTCTTTATTTAAGGTCATGCACATTTAACAGATTTTAATATTGCAACAATAATTAGGGATGGTGAAAGAGCAACTGCATTAGCTGGAACAAAGCCATACATGGGTAAGAAATAATAGCTGTTCCTTACATCTGTATTTTACATTTTAAGAACACTCACCGCATGCCGCCTGACAGTCCCTGTCTGTGACAAAGGCAGTGAATTAATTTAGCACGTTAATGCATGCACCCTCGGAGCCTGATCCTCGCGTTCCTTGGAGCCTGATCTTTTGAAAAGTGAAACTCCCAGAGTGAATGAATCGCTGTCAGCACGCACCCCCCCATCCCACCCTGCTCTCCCCGCTGGCCCCGGGCTGGGACTTGGGGTTTCTGCTGTCCTTCGCTCGCTCGGTTGGGAGGGCTCTCCCCACACGTGCCGGATAACCCTGCTGCCCAGCGAGGGCAGGCGTGCCGCTGCCGCTGCCTCCGACTTGCAAAGCCTCCCCTTGGGCAACGTAAAAATAACCGTAGGTTTACGTACTGACTTACATGAAATACTGAAATAGAAATAAACAGAAATCAGCGAATAACCTGTTGCATTTTGCCCTTTCTGTTCAGCCCCGGAGATTTTCCATTCCTTCCTGAACGGCGGGACGGGCTACTCCTTCGAGGTGGATTGGTGGTCCCTGGGAATCATGGCTTACGAACTGCTGCGGGGCTGGGTAGGGCTGCCGGACGGTCCGATGTCTAAGAGCATGCTTTCTGAATGACTGCAGAGAGAAGAGGGAATTTCTTCTTACCGTCCTGCTTTTTTTTCCCCCAGAGACCGTACGACATCCACTCCAACAACCCTGTGGAGTCTTTAATTCAGCTCTTCAGTACAGTCAGCGTTCAGTACTCCTCTGCGTGGTCAAAAGAAATGGTTGCTCTGTTAAGAAAGGTAAATAGTCCTGCTGGAGTGGTTTACGTTGCACATCAGCCGCAGCGCGTGCAGAACCAGCTGGAAATTTTTCAGCATATTAAAAAATAATGTAAAATTGACATAGGACTAATTTTTATAGCTTTGTTCAGGCTTAAGCACAGAATAGTCTTGTGTTTTGTTTGTTTATGTGAGAACTGTCTGGGGGGTTTTCCATATCTACGGGACAGTCTGCTGCTTTCCTTGTACGCCACGCGAGGAAGTTGTTGATTTGGTGTAGAGGCTGTGGTTTTAGTTTCTGGTTGTTGAGAACTCAGAAATGTAGCTGATGGGCATGCTATAAAAAAGATATACACGGTGCTGACAGCAAATAAGTGACTCTGATGTAAGTTAATGTTGGATGGACAATTTACATAATTAGATTTTGTTTAATGAGAAGCAGCATTAGTTATGACTGCAGCAGAGCATTTGGCAAGTTCACATTGCCATCTGCTGGGCTGCCGGCAGTCGGGCTTCTAGAGGCCGGGCAGGAATTAAATGTCTCACCAGGAAAAAGCCAGCAGCCACCTCAGCCTGCAAGGACCCCCACGTCCCCACGAATTGCTGGGGTTTCCGTGCTCGGGGCACCCCGGCCATCGTCCTGCCCGCTGGGGCAGCTCGGGGGGCTCTGCTGGTGCCCGGGGGCGATGTTGGGCACTGTGTTGCCCACCCGCCTGCCGGGACCAGCTCCTGCTCCCAGCATCGATGCCCCACATCTTCCTGCTGGGCTGGTGCCATCGAAGCAGCCTTACTCAGGAATTGGGAATTCCTCCCTTTTGATTTTAAAGATGAGGATCATTTTATGCTGTGAAGAAGTGCCTGAAAAGTTCTCTAGGCTGGTTGAGGTGGTATTTTACTCTGTGCTCTTCAAAAGCATCCCATGCTTGGGCACTTGGCAGGCTGTAAGTACAGTCACCATTACCTGCTTCTTGCAGCTACCTGTGGCGTTGGAAAAATACTCGGCGCTGACTTTATTTTCTGCAAAAAGGCTTTAGCCACCTATAATTAGTGTGCCTAGAATTATGCTGCGTTTTTTTGAAGGAAACAGTCCTAGATGGGCATTTTGTAGAGGTCCTACCATAGGTGTCCATCAGTCAGGAGACCGTACATGCTCAGCTTCCCGATGCCCAGAACCGAGCTGGGGCGGCTGGAGGTCAGGACTCAAACTCTAAGTGCTCTGGAAAAGTGGCAAGAACTGATCCAGAGGTGGGGTGCGGTGCCGGCGGCACGGGCAGGTGGGGGGGGGGCAGCTCCTGGAGAGGGGCAAGGGTGGGCGCACCTCACCCACCACGAGCATCCCACACTTGGGAGAGGAGGGACACACGCGGGGGCTCTGAGGATGCACTGGAAAGGTGGCGTCAACTGGGCTTCGGTGAAGATTTTCACAGGGGGGAGACCAGGCACAGAATTTTCTGGAAGCCCTACCCAGATCCCATGTTAGCCGTACCGCCACATTAGATGTACCTCCCCGTTAGACATACCTCTGTGTCAGGCGTATCTCCACATTAGGCATGCTTCCAGCAGTCCGCAAAGCTGTAACTCACAGCATGGTACACGGTGTTGAATTCTTCAAAAAATCAAGTCTGTCCTCAGACTGGTGTTTCAATGGATCAAGTGAGGTTTTTTTTTTTTTCTCTGTGCTTAGTAATCCATGTGTGTGTGTTGTGGTTTAACCCCAATCAGCAACCAAGCCCCACACAGTCGCTCACTCACCCTCCCCTACCCCAGTGGAATGGGGGAGAGAACCAGGGAGGAAAAAAAACAAACAAACCCTAAAACCCATGGGTTGAGATAAAGGCAGCTTAATAGGACAGCAGAGAAAGAGAAAATAACAATAATAACAACAGAATATACAAAACAAGTGATACACAACGCAATTGCTCACCACCCAGTGCCCAGCCTGCCCCCAAGCAGCAATCACTCCCTCCCCTGGCCAACTCCCCCAGTTTCTATACTGAGCTTGCCATCAGGTGGTATGGAATAGCCCTGATGGCTCATTGGGATCAGCTGTCCTGCCTGCATTCCCTCCCAGCTCCTTGTGCCCCTGGCAGAGCATGGGAAGCCGGAAAGTCCTTGACTGGTGTAAACAGCTGGAACCAGGACAGTGTGATAAACAGCGTAGTATCCCCTGGTGTCACAGACGTGGTGTGAAAATAGGACATGTGGAGGTTGAAACTGAAACGATGAGCCTCTGGGGGAATCAACACCTTTGCAAAGGAGCCAGCTCTGTCCCTGGCACAGGGAGGAGTGCGCCGGGGCAGCAGCGCCCGGGTGCGTGGTGAAGGGTCATGCATCGTAGGTGGGCACAGGAGGAGCAAACCCATGCTGGTCCGAGTGCTCACGGTGCCAAATATTTGGCCATCTGGTTTCAGAACTTGCAGAACATTTTTCTAATAGTTTTTTTTTTCTATAGGCTGTTATGTATTTCCCATGATGGAAAGGTTGCTGCGTGGCAACCATCCGAGTGCACCCGAAAAGCAGGATGATGCTGGGCTCCTCTTCCTTCTCCCATCACAGGAATGCTTTTTCTCTCCCCAGCTGCTGACGGTGAACCCCGAGCATCGCTTTTCCTGCCTGGCCGACATTCAGGCCTCGGCGTACTTGTCTGGCGTGGTCTGGAGCGACGTCTGTGAGAAGCGGGTGGAGCCGGGCTTCGTCCCCAATGTGAGTAGGGGCGACCTGTGTCCCGGCCCCGAGTAGGGTCGGTTCTCATCGTTAGAGAGCTGCGTTCAGCAGAGGCTTTCTGACGGAGAAGTAGTTTCTGAGTGTATTTGCTGCAAGAGGGTCTCTGCTGTGCCTAACGCGCACGGTGCCGTGTCCTGTGTCCCGGCAGAAGGGCCGCCTGCACTGCGACCCCACCTTTGAGCTGGAGGAGATGATTCTGGAGTCAAGGCCCTTGCACAAGAAGAAGAAGAGGCTTGCAAAGAACAAGTCGAGGGATAACAGCAAAGACAGCTCGCAGTCCGTAAGTGCTTTCTGGGGTAACAGCCAGCCGGGAAAAAAGGCTGAGCTGTTGACTTTGGGGATGCGTAGCAGCAGCTACTGAGACAACACAGGAACTGCAGATTTATTTTGGTTAAAGCATTTGCCCAGTGGAGGCTTCCTGACAGCCAAATGTTCCTCTTACGAAAGTTTGATAAAACTCTTTCACAGTAATCTGTACTTTGGAAAGTGAAATGAGAAACAGAAGTCTGGGCACACTGGTCAAGAGAAAAACTAAAGAAAAATACATGTCCATACGATCTTCACCTTTCCAAGAGGTGCTGCCCAGTGTCTGCAGCAGCAGTCGGTGGGGTTCCACAGTAGTAGTTTATCCAAGCGCTGATGATGGTCACAAAGAAACATCTGGCCAGTCAGTCCCATTTTTGGGTAACTGTCCTATGTTTTCTCTCTCCACGTGAGCTGTGTGGCTTGTAAGCCCTGTGGCTCTGCCAGGCTCCCGCGCCGGGGCGAGCTCTGGCTGTGCTGGCAGGGGAGGCTGGCATGTGTGAGTGTGGGAGAAGTGTGCCAGAGTGCCCGCGAGTGCTTTCTGTAGAGAGGGATCCATTAGCCGGGAAAGTAAGCTAGAGATGAGGTGCACTCGTTTCGTCTTTTCACTGTGGAAGTCACGGTGCTTGTATATCTCTGGCGAGATAAATACGAGAATCTCAGTTTTACAGAGCAGACGCGTCCCAGGAGAAGAACCAGCTCCTCATGTGGCAGAGCAGGCACTGGGTCCTGCAGAAACCAGGGTTTTGTAAGGGGCGTTTGCAGGTAGGGTGGTGTGCCGGGGAGGCCTGCGAGAGCAAATGCGCCACCCACTGTGCCTGCTTCCCCTGCGCAGTGCCTCTGAGCTGTGCAAATCCCAGACTAAGGGAACAAACATTGCCCCCCGCAGCAAGGTCAGGACCATCCACTGTCTGAGAGCAGCAGCGAGCGCCGGGCAGGATTTTGCCTCTCTCATTGTCTGTGCCAATTAACTGCAATGGATCCCTTCCCTCTTCAGCCGGAGTTAATGCTGCGATCAATGAGACTTACTGTAAATGCTGAAGCATAAATCGGGAAGTGAGGGAGGAAAAAACAGAACAAGTGAGTTTGCAAATACCTCTCCGAGGTTTAGCTGCCAGGAGAGTTAAGGGCACTTCGCCTACCAGGACCCGCGGCCGATCGCCAGCCGCCCGTGCAGGCGTCGGGCCGGAGCCCGTCCCTGGCCGCGGCCATGGCCCGTGTCTGGAGGAGCACGGGCGGGCGGTGCCAGGGCTGGGCGAGACTTTGCCTGGGCAGGAGACAGGCACCCCTGCTTGGGTTGGAGGTGGAGTGGAGCGGCAGCATCCGGCTTCGGAGGAGGTCTCTGCACCTCGACAGAGGGGATGCAGGAGGTAAAATAAAGGCAGAAGTTGGGAAGTGTGGGCTGTCTGCACGCGTGCGTTTCCCTGTGGCCCCGTGGGTGCTGCCAGCTTCCCCGGGGGCATGCATGCAGCCAGCCTACCTGCACAGCCCCTGGGCCGGGCCAGCCGGCCATGGGGGAGCAGCCGTCTGTGGGACGCGGCGGCAGGTTTGTGTCTTGTTCTTGCAAGGACTCACAGGTGCAGGCCTTGCGCTCATCTCTCCCCGACGCTGGCTTTCCTTCCTGAGGCAGGTAGCACTCCCAAAACCAGAACACACAGCTAAACGTGTTGCGTTTATCTGGAAAGCTGTGTGCTATCTGTGTTTCATGGAAAGCTGTGCTCGCCGTGGGTGAAACAAGCCACCGGTGAAAGCCGTGAAGGCAGACAGCTCTGCCGTTTCCATCATCTGTTTCGGTTGAAGTTTCTGGTGGCTGGGAGGCTCTGTGCATACAGCTGGAAGCGCCGCGATGCCGTAGGCAGCAATGAGATGCAAATGGGCCTGCTTATGCATGTATTGTTTTTCTTCAACAGGAAAATGACTATCTCCAAGAATGCCTTGAAGCTATCCAGCAAGACTTTGTCATCTTTAACAGAGAGAAGTGAGTGTGCGGGGGTAATTTTTTTGAAAGAAAAAAATAGTCTTTTTCCTGACTTCCCTTAGGAATCAGAGTGCCCGTGCCTGATGGCCAGGAGCATCTCGCCGCAGGCTTAGCCCTGGGTGACCGATGTCAGCCGAGGAGCTCTGGTGCTGCCTCTGTATGAAAAGCAGTTCTCACCAAAAAGGGAGACAAGATCAGGGATTATTAATCACTGCCATTAAATAAAATATGCTGCAGAGAGACTGCTGGGATTTAACATATGTATGTGACACTGCTTCAGTTCTCCCATTGCATCTTCCCATCCATCCTGCTTTTAGAGGATGATGTTTTGGAAGGTGAAGGCAAGGAACGTGCTAAAATCTCTGCAGGGCACGAGCGGGCAGTGAAAGTGCTGGAGTTAAAGCAGCTGCTTTTCCCTGCATTCAAGCACGCTGACACAGGAATGTTTGGTTCCTAAGTAAGACAGGAGGCAGCCTGCGTGGAGGAGGTGGTGTGTGGCAGGGAGGTCTGGGTGGGCAGCGCTCCTGAAAGCTGAAGCCTTGCAGTTCACTGCAGGGTATTTCAGTGTGTTTTACTGATGCGTCGGTCCCTGTCATGACCTTTTTACGTGCTCTGTGTGTGCTCTGGAAAGACTCTTCTTGTTTACCATGGGTCTGCTGTAGGCATCTTGTGGAGGAGCGGTGCGTGGGCAGCCCAGGGCACGCTGGCTGCTGTAGACCACCTTCACACCACTCCTGCAGGGTGTTTGATCTGGGGATGACTGCGTAACGCCTGGTTCCTCTGCTCCACACAGGCTAAAGAAGAGCCAAGAGCAGATGAGCGAGTCCGTGTCCCCCCCCGAGACCACCGACGAAGCTGAGACGGAGGCTGAGTCTGAGACCTCCAACTTGAACATGTGCAGCTCCGTCTGCTCCTCCGCGGGCAGCAGCTAGGCTGCAGCCACCAGGCGAGGGTCGCCGGCCCGCGCCGTGCCGATAACCCGTTCTCAGGTTGCGCTGAGCACCACAGGCTGTCCTCCGATACCACCGGAGAGCACTGACAACTAGTCTTGCAAAGCTGTAGCAAAAGAGAGAGTTCTTACAGAACCGCATTCCTGGATTTAACGGAGCGCCAGTTTGGCACACTGGTTGCCTGTTGTGGGTAAAGATACTTGCTATGCAACTTGTCGGAGGAGGTAGATCAACTTCTTTACTTGGTCTTTTTTAATGTCAGATTGCTGATCTGCACATGTTTTTAATACAGTAAGATGACAAGAAAAGAAGTTATGTCCTTGGGTACAACGAGGGAAGACACCGAGCAGGTGTGGAGAGGGAGGAAGGCCGAATAGGTGGTTTAAATTTTACTTTGGCGTTCCCTGTCCGTAAAGGCTGCCGTAGGGACAAGCAATTCCCGTGTAACTCAGAGCAGCCCCGGGGCCTCTCTGGGCTGTGGCGGGTGGCACCAGCCTCCTGGGAGCCTCGAGCTGTTCGGGTCCTGCAGCGTAAGGGCGTCCCAGGCACGTCCTTGTCCTCTCGTCACCTGTCAGAGCTTCTTTCCCAACTTGGGGCAAATAAATGTTTTTTGTGCACTCCATGGGTTCTTCTGGGGCTTGGTAATGATTAAACATGCAGTTGAGATGCAGAATGTATTTAAACTATTTGCTTTCTTCACATAGCCGCTGCGAGTGGCGAGGAGCCGTGCGAATGGATCAGAGGGTTTGGTTCTGTTTGTCCAGGGTCGGAGGACGCAGTTTATCACAGGTTCAGATTTTATTGGAGACAAAGTGGGTGGCCGTGCAATGCTGCTCGGTTATGAAAGAGGGGAATATCTTATTTTACCCTGCAATTTACTTTATTTTCAGTGTAAAGTAAAAGCATTGTATATAATTTACCAATACCTGTTTTAACTTCTTAACAAGATGGGAGATCTCCTTAACTTGTTTCAGCTGTGGATGTTGCCTTTCTTCTTGTTTCAGATGCCTTCACTATATTAGTTGCTTAATCTGCTGTAGAGTGGCTTTTGGTTACTGTTGCTAGAAATGAGCCATGGGTTCTTCTGCAACATACGGCTACTGTGCTACACAGGGGTTTCGTTAGAACTGCATTCACTTTCAAACTATCAACATCTGTTTGCTGCCAGACATTAAGAGCTTGCAGGGTTTGCATCCTTACTGTATATTTGTAACGCAAAAATGGATGGAAAATGTTTTTAACAGATGCAGACTCCCTCAGGACAAATTTTGCTGCGTTTTTGGTTTCTGCAAATGAAACAGAAAGGCGTAACTGGTACGAAACAATTTTATATGAAAAATGACACGACACATTTATTTTCCACAGTTTTATGTGGAAATTAGTACATGGCTAAAATTGTGCAGAACTAGGTTTTCACAGAAGTCTTTAAAAGAAGTGCTCGGGCGTGCAGGCACGACTGGTACGGGGCAGGGGAGGGAAGCCAAAGCTTTGACGGCAGTTGCACAGTTATTTTCAGGACGGAGCCAGGTAAGCGCTGCAGACAGGGCAGCTCTCGCCGGGGTGGCGAGCATCCAGCCCTTCGGCCGTGCCCGGTGGGGGACCAGGGCCGCACTGTGCGGCCCCCGCGTCGGCCGCGGGTCCTTCCTTGCAGGCGGTCGATGCTGGCTGGGCACAGGCACGGCCTGCGCCTCATTAGGGGCTGCGTTAATGGCAGGCTGAAGGGGAGCTGCAGCCTCAGTGAGCGAGGTCTGAAATGAATGCTTTTCCTTGCGCCTTTTCCCCAGCGACAGGAGGGCACCTACGCCCGGCTCCGAACCCGGGCTGCACCGGGGGGGGGACCTGCCCTCTCTGCCCCAGGTAACTTCCAGTCTGATTACTGGGTACCAGGGCAACCTCATTATCCTGATCACCTAGCTACCTTCTCCCGCACACCAGAGCATGCCTGTGCGCGTCTGGACGGGCCGTGCGCTCCGGCCCCGTTTGCTGCCGGTGAGCCGCCCCTGCTCTCCGCCGGGGCAGCCTGGTCCTCGCCCCTGCGCTCCCTGCGCGCGCCTCCTTTTCCCCGTCGCCCACCCTGAGCAGCCGGCTCCGTGTCGGCTGCCTGCTACGTGCCGCGGTGGGCTCGGCTCCCACCGCGCGGGAACGGAGCCTGCCCGCAGCGGCCGTTCGCGGTGGCCAGGGTACTTTGCAACGTAGTAGTGACGCTTGAATCTCAAGTCAGAAAACCCTGTCGAGACGGGCTCTGATTTGCTTCTGATCAGGGCAGTCTGATAACCCTGCTGCCACGAGCGGCCAGAGACCCACCGCTTGGCCTGCCAGGACTCAGGAGGGCAAGGGAGGCAGAATGAGGGTCAGAACCAAGTATTTATTCAGGAGTTGTAACTAATGGATGATTTACTCCACCGGCATGGATAGACTTTTTCCAGTAAACTCCATCTCACTGTTTTATCATCTTTCTGTAAATAATGACAAACGTTTGGACTATCAGAAGGACAAGAAGCGTAACTTTATTTTTGGACCAAAATGCCCCATATGTGAGGTGCAGATATTCAACCAAAAGCTCTCGGGCCAGGACAGATGTTGGCAGTTTGATAGGACGCATCTAATTAGACGTTTTCATCGCTTTCTTTAGGACAAGTGACAAACAGTCCTTGAGGTCGAGGTTGGTGTGTGTAGGGAGGAGCTGGCTCGCTTCTGAAACGGATGTTTCTCACCCCAAACCCTCTCCGTGTTGGTCATTTATGTTCCCTTTTCAGTACTGCTCTTCCTGGGTAAATTGTACAACATATCCTCAGCAGTACTCGGCAGAAACCGGGAAGGCCTCTGGGGAGACACCAGGTAATTGTTCCTTCCCAGGTGAAATAATGTGGGGCAGATTCTGGCTGCCTGGGAAGCACCACTGAAATCCAGCAACTCGCCTCCCAGGGATGTGCCAGGGGAGGCTCTTCTTTCTGCCTCCATCTATTTCTAAACCTTAATCACTGAGAAAACTGACAGGACACAGAGCTCTAGGATCATTGTGCCGAGCGGGAGAGGCACCATGAGTACAATACAAGTGGAGTACTCGTTATCGATCTTAAATCATGGCGTGGGCGTAACTCCACTAGTGCCCACTGGGGACCAGGTTTTATTGACACCTGCTTATGCCTGGTCCCTGGAGAAGAAATTAGAAGAGAAGATGGAAAAATAGTAAGAAACAGATCCGCGTTTGCTTCATTGTCAAAATTCCCATGATGGGCTTTGATACACCAGGCCCTTCTGTCCCCGCTGTGCCGCTGCTCTCTGGGCCGCTTTTGTGTCGTGTCCCCATCTCTGTGTCCCCGTAACGAGCCTGCGCTGATTGAGCTGGCCCAGCCTGGCCCCGTCAGCACCCCACGTCTCCGCGGCTCCTTCCGGGGACATCCCGTGTGAAGCTAACCCCGTCTGCACTCAGCTCCTGCCTCTTTCCTCCCCGCGCCCTTCCAGCGGTGATTTGCTGGCACAGACCGGGGTGGGGATGGATTCATGTCGGGGGCTGCGGCGGCGTTGCCCACCGACGCCGCCCTCCAGCGCCGGCGTTGTTCGTAGCCGTCGGGATTGACTGAGCCCGTGCTGCTGCCGTCCGCGTGACGGTGTGGAGGGCCATCTGCCCCAGTCCTCGGCGGGGCGGCGGGCGCGGCGTTGGGGGCAGCTCGCCGGGGCCGGCAGGTGAAGCGGCGCTGCCAGCCCTGCCGCCTGCCTCCCGCAGCGAGAGCCCAGCCAGCGATGCCGGGCACGGCGCGTGCGCTCAGGACGCCGGGCTGGCGCGAAGGGTTCTTCTCCGCGGAAGGGCCGGTTCCTGTGAAAAGCACGTGGCTTTGAAATGCTCCGAACTGCTCCTTTCCTGCTACTCCCTCTGTTGTGTTAGAGCCTGATGCAGCTCCAGAAGCGAGCAAAACTCACAGTGAAGTCGTGAAATACTCCTGGTACCAAACCCCATCATGCAGAGCTTGAAAGAAGTCAATAGCAGCTCTGGTTTACGTCTCCACTACAACCAGAATACAATAATTTTCTGTATATAAATATTTAAATACGTGTATTTTTTGTATGACAGGTTTATACAGGGTGTGCCATTATTCACTGTGAAAAGTCTACATCGCCCATAAATTATTCTCCTTAAATTCCTTGCCATAAGATTGTTTTCTTAGCTCTGTCGTATTATGAAGTTTTGCAAAGTTGCATATTTTAAAGTGTTTCCGTTGAATTCCACTGACTTCGCTGGGAATTTTGCATAGAAAACAAATGCCAGATCAGGTCCTGATGTTTCTTCTGTTGCCAATCCCTTACTACTCTCTACCTTGCCAAAAAGAGAATAAGAGTAATAAAATAATAGCAAAAAAGGCCAATAGTATGAACTTGACATTGGACAGTGCTGAAATCCTGATGCCTTGGTAGGGTATTTTTTTAGAATTATTTCAGTGGAAATATATGTAAAGTATATCTTTGTATTTTATGTTAATACATTTCTGTAATTTTATTGCATGAAANTCTTTCGATGGTGGGTTTGGGGGTCTCGGTGAGGAGGAGGAGCGCCCTGGGCATGGCCACCGTCCTGGGTCGCCTCTGCCACACCGGCCCCTGCCCGGGGGACCTGCACTGCACGGCTCTGAGCCGCTCGGCTCCTGAGGGGCCTGTGCTGGGCTGGGAATGAGCCTGGAGAGCAGGGAGGTGTGTGCCAACTTGCACCCGCGCAGGGGCCGGGGCAGGGTCCCAGTGTGCAGCGCCCAGCGTTGAGGCCCTGACAACTACGGCTCGCTGTGTTTTAGTATTTCACTGCACAGCCCTGGATTTTGTATCTTAAACGCGATAAAAACAGCTCCACGGAACTTGAGGTCTCTGTTTTTCTCTCTTTCATCCTTCATCAGTTCTTGGAATTATTTATTATGGTTCCTGGCGCAATGCGCTGGCTTGCTTTAGCTCGGTGTGGAAAGCACCTACAAAGGCTCTTCCCCCTTCAAAAGAAGGGATAAAGGAATGAGACAAATCAATATATGAACCTTAACTTGGCTCTCTGCAGAGCCCTTCACCAGCAGTTGGTGGCCCCGTGCCCCAATCTCAGCAGGGCTGTGCCCGGCCACCAATGTGATGCCTCTGGTGTGATCCCTCATCGTGTCCCGGGCATCCCCAAAGGGCCGAGGGCACCCAGCAAGCCAGGTCACTCTCCCCTTGTACAGCAGGGGAGAAGGAGACCATGGCAGGGTGAGGACAGCCCTTAGATTACAGGGGGTGAAAAAGCTGATAGACTTAAGCCACTGCAGCAGCCACAAATGCAAGCAGCTCTACAGCCAGCTGCCTGCCCTGTGCCCGTTATCGCTGTGCCTAAACCACTGCAAACAGTGTTTGCTGGGGCTCACGCTCAGGATGGGACGAGCAGGGAACGGCCTCCCCTGTGCTCGTCACTCAGCTTTGCCTTTCTTATCTGCTGAGGTTTACTGTGTCGCTGTTTCGGATGGCTGGACCTGAAGGAAAGGCGGGTGCCAGCTGCAGATGCCTGCGCAGGGTGGGCTGGGGAGGAGCCCGGTTACCCAGCAGAGCAGGGCAAAGCAAAGTTTGCCACAAGCTGGGAAAAAAAGGCAGCAAAGAGCACGGAAATGCAGTGATAATTTTGTGTCTGTCTGCCAGCTGATTTGCACACTTAGGGAAGTGTCAGGACCGTTTCCACGCAGCAAGCGTGAGCCCTGCAGCATCCCTCTCCCCGCTTTCCTGCGCTGTGCCTGGTGAGCCGCTGCTGCAGCTGTGTCCCTGCAGCTCTTGGGCATCTTTGGCTGGGCACCTCCCGGCAGCCCTCGGCCAGGCTGCAGGGTGCCCAATTTTAGCACCCCACCATTTTCTGCTGCCTGTAAATGTGCATGCATTTAAGACCAATATGCTACATTGCATTTTCTGTATTGTTTTGGACCGGGCAATTTTACTGGTTTTTGAATAGTACTGCTGTTCTGCTGGGAAGTGAGAGGTTCATCCCCACTCCAAACGTGGGGCGCAGGGGTTCAGGGCTCCTCTAGCGCGGCTGCGGTGCCTCACTGCTGCTGCCCCAGAGCTAGCCGGCAGCTGCTAAGCCAGGCACGGGGCTTCAGTCAAGGGCATGAAACGTCTCCCTGGTCCCCTCCATCTCTGTCTGTGCCTGACCTAGAGCCTGCAGGAAAGCTGTCCAAAGAAATTAGGGCCAAACACAGACCGTGTTTGTGCCTTGGGCGGTTCCGTTTCCCGGAGGCTCTGGCTGTGTTAGCAGGCGGCTGGCGCTGCCGGGGCTCTGCTCAGCGTCTCCTGGCACTGGGAGAGCTGCAGAAACGGGCTCAGCCCCGCTCTGTGCGTTAGCAGGCTGGGGCGATGTCCTGGTTTCGGCAGTGCTGGCTCCGCGCCTCCCAGGGCCCCGCTTTGGGAAGCAGCTCCCTGACAGAGGAGGCAAATGTAAACCCTCCCTTCAAAGGGGAAGGGGCAGCCGGGTTTCAGCCCTCCGCCGGGGAGGTGAATGGGGGGACCAGCCCAAACCACCTCTGCAGGGCGATGCTGGCAGCGGGGAAAGCGTCTCCAGCTCTTGCCGGGGACCTGCTGTCCCAAGGCACCTTTCACTAACAAGCCTGGCTCTTGGAGCCAGGGATATTTCCAGGGTAGAGATGACAGAAGTTCCCTTGCTAAGTGTTATGGAGCTGGGGATGCTGGGGTTATCCCTGTCACCCCATGGATATGTCTGTGCAGGTGGGAGAGGTCACTGCCAGCATATTATAACTTTTACTTTTCCCATTCCTTATGCAGTTTCCACTGCTATCACTTTAAAACCCTAAAAAAACTATTTAGAAAGAAAATAAATAGATGATCAATAGTCTTGGTACAATTGCAGGAAAAAAAACCAAAACCAACAAATTAAATTAAATTTGTTTAAAATGATATATAAAATACATGAACAAATGCATTTTCATGTATGTTTGATGCAGGACGTATTACAGGTCATTGCATTAAACTATGAGATGTAGGTCAGATCAGGTAATAATTAAAAAAAAAAAAAAACCCACACCAAAAAGAAAAATCCCTTCCTGCTTTAAATGTGTGAAGTCAGATAATAATGCACTCATCCATATGCAACTCATGGGTTGCATACGAGTGCCTGCAAGGTTTCACGCCCATCAGGCTTCGTGCCCTCTCCCACCAGCCCCCTCCCGAGCCCCTGCTCCGGGATGCGGCTCCGGGCGGGTGGTGGGTCACCGCCGCCTTGCCACCTTCCACCCCGGGGCCGCAGGACAGCCTGTCCCCTCGGCCCGAGGACGGTTCCGGCGCTTGCCGCAGCCACCCCCACCCCCTTTCCCTTACCGGTGTTGCCTGCCTACCTCGTGGGCTGCCACAGCCCCACCAGGGAAAAGGGTTATAACCCTTACAGACGTCTTGGGCCTTTACGATGGTACTGGACATCTATTTTCCTCAAAGTTGTCTATCCAGAGCTGCAGGACAGTATGATTTCACCTTTCACCTACGGGGCAGGTGCTTGCTCATGTTTCCACAACTCTTTTGTTCCCTTTCGGGCTCCCTGCTTTCAGATAGAACTGGAAACCACAGCATGACATTGCCCGAGGAGAATCTGCATCCCACAGACACATTACAGCATCTCTTACTCATTCTGCGTCTCACAGGCATTGGGAGTGTTGACCTAGTGGGAAAAACCAGACCACCCTCGTGGTATTTTAGCTTTATTTGCAAACCAAAGTCTTTTGGTGGGCAGGCCAGCTGTGACACTGACTCTGCCAGTCATGCCAGGTCTAAGCAGAAGGGTGGGATTCTCCCTTATTCCTACACAACTAATAATAAGCCTCTTGTCATTGTCAAGGGGGAGTACAGTAACCGACAAATCATGAACTGATGTTACAAACCTTCATGCATAAAAACCCAAAGGAAGAAAGCACAAAAATCAACTAAGCTGGATGAACCATGTCTATCGTTTTATGATTTCCAACAAACTTTATTCAAAGCAAGGAACAGAAACCAAATGGCGAGCTGTTCTGTTAGAGGTACATGCATAGCTTTGTGGCATAGAGGTTCACCTTTACTGTACATACCTTTAAATAAAATAAATGGGCTATAATAACCTTTATAAAAGAGTTTGTCATATGCAACTGGCCTTCAAATGAGCCCTGTTATTGGTTATAAGACTTACACTCGGTTCTTGAAAAACTGTATAAATCATCTTTAAAAAAAACCAAGCCTAACGGAAGGACTACAGCCCACCGGCATGTCCGCTGCAGCTCGAGGTCCCAGGAGCATCCAGCACCCACCCTGCCCCGGGACGAGGGGCACCCGTGACCACTGCAGAGACAGACGGACGTGCTGCCATCCCACAGAGCCGCGCTGGCGCACGGGTGCAGCGACGGTGACTCCTGGAGCATGGCCAGGGCTGTGCAGTGCGATGGTGTAGAGCTCTGCTCAGGGATGCTGCAAACAGACACGATGCAACTCACCGCATTAAAACCATACAGATTCGGAAGTGTTTATCGGTTAAAAGCCCTTTGACTACAAAGGGCAGTCATTGCTACTAGAAAGGAGCATATTCCAGCCAAAAATGCACCTTCATTTTTGTCCTGGCCACAAGCTAGCCAGCAGCACGGCAGAGCACGCTGCCAAGTGTACGTCTAGGTGCCCACATGCACAAGGTAAGGGCTTTCTGAGCAGCTAGTGAAGAAATACAGACTGGGAGAAATCGAGATGGGAGTGCTACTTCTCGGGAGGGTTACTCTATTTTCTACCTACGAGAAGGGGCTGGGGCAGCTGACAAATGCTCGACTTTCATCCTGAGCTTGAGGGCGACCCACCGTCCCCTTTCCGGCAGGACCCGGCCCCGGCAGGACCCCAGCGTGCCCCGGCGGCGGCCGCGGCGGGTACAGCCACGCCGGGACGCCGGCGACACTGGGGGAGAGCACAGCCCCCAGGCTGCCCCGTCAGGACAGCGAGGTGATGTTGGACCGTCCACCCGGCGGGGCGATGATCTTCTGAGCCGTGCGTCTGGCAATGTGGTCGTCTGCCTGCGACCCTAGGGAAGAGGACAGGCATGGAGCGTGCTGTCGCCTCCGTGTGGGAGTCCCACTGCTTTAAATGCACAAAGTGTAAAACGTTCCCTTTGTGGGAAACACCAGTGTTGTCATTATATACAATATTGGTCACTACATTATCATAGTACAGTTTGGAGTGGTTTTATTTTGCCTGAAGGTCTTTATAGTTTATTGCTTCTTTGTGGAAAACATTGTAAGTGGCTTTCCTGTAAATAAATAGTTTCTATATAATAAAATGTGGGAACTTGTACATTTATTAAACAATACGTGATGGATCTAATTTCAGCCAGCTAAGAAAACAAAATTACGAAAGTCATTTTACAGCAGAGCATTGGCTTTCCAAGGTCCCTAAAGCTGCCGGGCAGATTTCTGCAGGACGCTGAGCTGAGCAATGCTGACTGCTGCCTGCTCACACAGAAAGACTGAAGAAATTATCTTTTTGGTTCCTGAAAATTGAGCTATTTGGCTGATCTCTACAAACCCAACCACTTCTAATCCCCGGCTCACAGGGGACGGGGCCAGGGCCCAAGTCCCAACCCCCCCGACAGCCACGGCAGCGTCCCCACTGACCGGGGCAGGACCACGGTGACACCCTCGCCTTCAGCCTCACCCTCCCGCTCCCCGCGGCGGAGCCTGTACTCACAGCCGCCTCACAGTCCCCGCCAGGCTTTGCGACACACGTTCGCCAGTGCATTGACATAGATACCGTGAAACACTCGAGATTTCTGTGCCACATTTAGTCCCTAGGCTGCTGCAACAGTAAGAATTGCTTTTTACTGAGCAAAAATTAAGGTTCTGTTCCTCAGCTTCGCCCTGCCGCTCACGCAAGCCCGGGACTTTGTGACACCCACAGAAACCAACCCCCCCCCGGCTTTCGGGGGACCCCGGGCCCTACCAGACAAGCTGAACCCCGACTGGTGGAGGTTGCGCACGGGAGGAGCCTGGGCTTTGCCCGCACAGGGCGCGATCCGGGACGCCGGGGTGGGGGCCACAGCTCGGGCGCTCGCGAGGACGTCGTGGACCGGTCCGTCGTACAGCCCTCGGGGGACGCCGTGGACTTCAGCCAGCTACGGGGTGGGGAGTGAGAGACACGTAAGGCGGGTATTTCAGCTCAGGTGAAGAAGAACCAGGCCTAACATGTGGGTAATTCGTCCTTCTGCCTGTGCTTAACCCCTTACTGAGGGTTTCTGGGGAGTCTGCACCCCCAAACAGACCAGACCAGACGCCTCCCCAGGGAGAGGGCAGCCCAGGCAGGACGGGGCAGCCGGCAGCACTCCCCACCCTCAAAGCCAAGCAGAGGGTGCTGCCCGGACCCCGCGGGCAGAGGTCCTGTCCCTGGGGAAAACGGGCTCCGAGAGGTGGCTGGGGGGTGCCCGCCGTGCGAGGGGCCGAGCTCCCCTGAGGGCCACGTGCCCCAGCCAGTGTCACCCAGAGCTACCGTCATGTCCTCCTGCAGGGAGGATGAGCTCAGCCCTGGGCCCTCACGGCTGCCAGGGAGCCACAGGCTCAACGACTTCGTTACCAGTGTGTCATGACAGATTTCCTTAAGGCTGTTTCTCTTCCCAGGCAAAGCAGCGACAGCCCTTTGACAACCACAGGGTCAGAAGGGACTTGTTTTGAAGATGGAAAGTGCGGGGTTTCAAATTAAAAAGGCACAGTCTGATAGGTTATCAAGACATATAGAGCATTTTCTGTAGAAGTGTTTCTCTTACGTGACCTTTGTCTTCATCATGCTGCATATCCTCTGTAGAAAATACCCTGCTCAGTGTTTTCCAGTGCTCCTTCTGACTGTAGCTTTTGTCACAAGCTCTGGCTAAATCAAGGATGGAGAGCTGGCACGGGCAGGCCTCCAGGTCGTTTGCAAAGCGCCAAAGGCGCCTGCTTGACCGTGTTAACTGACCAGACAAACCCCTCACCGCCTGGGCTGACGCCTGGTTATCATCCCGCCAGAGCAGGGACTTCAGCTTACGGCGCGTCAAGGTTTGAGTTTAGCAAACTCCGTCCTTTATAACAAACAGTATGGCACAGAGTGTCTGCTTCCTCAGCGGACAGGGGTGCCGCCTGACCGGGAACAAGGAGCCCAGGGACCCTCTGCCCCAGCCCACGGGACCGGGCAGCCCGCCCTGCCGGTTCTCTGTGCGTGCAGAGGGATGCGGGATGTGCCAGGGAAAGGCAGGAGGCCACCGCCGGTGCCGCCGGACGGAGGGGAGATGGCTGCCCACCGCCGGGCTGTGCCGCGGGGAGACCCAGCCTCCCGCAGGGAGCTGGCGGGGTCCCATCCATCCCCATCCCGCAGGGAGCTGGCAGGGTCCCATCCATCCCCATCCCGCCCGACTCCGGAGGCAGCCCCAGGCACCCAGAGGCACCCCAGGAGCTGGGGGTTACTGCCGCAGCTGCCAGCGCCGCCGATGCCTCTGCAGGTACTTTGGGGATAACGGTTCCTGCTCTGCCTGCGTCCACAGTGCATAATGAAAATGTCTAACACAACACACGGGGAAAGGAAGGAGGGCAGAGCTATTAAGAAGCTTTCTATATATTTGCGCATCTTCACAGCTGCTAAAAAAGCTGTGCTAGCACAGTGAAGGATTTATCTTACTGTATTTCCAGTAACTACCAAATGCTACATCCATAAGTCTTTCACAGATGCAAAGCAGATACTGGTAATACAGCAACATAAACTTTTCTAATACAGGTAGGAGAGGAATTCCTCCCTTCTACCTCAATGCAGAACAAACAAAACCAGATTTGCTAGAAGTCACATCTTTGCTTTGTAACTTTATAATAGGCAAATAATACTAATACTACTGGTATTAACAATACCAGTATTATTAGTTGTTACACTAAAATAGGCATTATTGATTAATGGGCCAAGCCACACACCAAAGCAGTTACATGACAACACTACAAATTTCCAAGGCCTAAGAAGAAATAATAACATTCTTGTTTCTGTTGCCTATTCCATCAGGAAGCTTACTATAACAGCAACTGCAACACAATAATGCAGAGAGCTTGCAAGAAAAACACGGGATCATTGCAAATAAAATTCTCCTTACCCTGTTTCTTGCCTTTATCCTTTTATAAACAAAATCAGGGAATGTCTTTCTAGGAATGAAGCGACCCGACCCCTGGGTGACGAACAGGTTTCCATCTTCAAGAACAACTCTTCCTTGACTTATGACCACAGTAGGAACCCCATGGCACTCTGTGCCTTCAAATATGTTGTACTCCACGTTCTGGAAAGAAGAAACCAAGATATCGAATATGTTTAAGATTTAAGAAGAGAAGGTGACAGTCTAGCCAACTATACACATCCCTCCTCCCCCCCGTTTTTGTACATGGCTCCTCGTGCGCAATTGTACTTAACCCCTTACATTTCAAATAATAAGGTTCTTCTAATTGGAGGAACTAAAGCAAACTGGAATGGAGAAACTAATCCTCAAAACACTCAGTACTTGTCCAGAAGACATGCAGCACTCCTGGAGCAAACTAGACTTTTACTATACGCAAACAATTAATTCTCTCTGAGGCCCAGAAGAGCTCTGCTTCAGTTCTCCATTTGGGGACAGAAGTTCTTGTCATTTCTTCCAAGTCTCTGC
This sequence comes from Scopus umbretta, assembly GCA_013400535.1. NCBI lineage: Eukaryota > Metazoa > Chordata > Aves > Pelecaniformes > Scopidae > Scopus > Scopus umbretta. The sequence goes on from VZTL01021683.1 coordinate 21,962, forward strand.
GAGTCTTCTACCAAAACAGGTGTGGAAAGTCAGGTCTGTTTTGTGAGAAATGCAAAATCATGCCGCTTTCTTCAAATCTTCCCATAACTGTCACTAACAAACTATCCAAAAAATAAACTTTACAGTGAAAAAATATGGCACTATAAAAAAGCAAAAGTGAATTTTCTGGACTAAAAAATAACCTGTTACTCTTTTTTAAAGAAAAGTCCTGAGTATTTCAATCACAATGACAATTTTCTTCAATAAAAAATATTTTGGTGAAAAAAAACTCTCATGGGTCAAAATGTTTCCACATTAACTTCAACCAGCTCTGTCGCCAACATTCCTCACAACACCTCACCTCCTCTCTCTTGCAAGTTGGCGCTTCCTGTCTGAGGCTCACGTTGGAAATTAGTTTGGGGACATCCATGGCCTGGAAAACCACACCTAAAATGCCATTAAGGTGCACCCGAATTTCTCCAGAATGAGTCACCCCTACAGACAGGCAGCACCCGTGGAGGACGGGAGCATGAGCAGGAATGGGTCTGGCTCTTCAGGAAGGATGCTGATATACTAAACTATATCAATAGATTAATACTTAGAACAAATTCAGCACTTACATTCAAGTATACCAAATTAAAATTTGAGTACCAGAGGCTGACTGTCTCAGAGCAGTCACTCTGCGACTTGATTACAGTCCTACCCCTTCCCAATTCTCCAGCTTTACAGTAACAAAAGGATATTTTCATTTGTTTGTGTTTTAAAAAGGAAATGTGAGGTCCTTCATCACTTTATCCACCTAAACAGCTCCTCCATTGCTGAATGATCTGATCTTTGTGATCTGAAGAAATATATTGCTTTACTGCTCCCTTCTCTCTCTAAAACCAGTTCAAGAAAATAATTTTAAAAGTATTTTACCAGATTGTGGGTTTTTGCCGAGATGATTTTAGTAGCCTTGGGGTTCCACAAGACCAAGTCTGCGTCAGCGCCCACAGCGATGCGCCCCTTCCTGGGGTAGCAGTTGAAGATCTTGGCAGCATTGGTACTGGTCACTGCTACAAAATCGTTCTCGTCCATCTTCCCGGAGACCTGGGAAACAGAAGGGAAGAAGGACCATCACTGGAGACGTGTCCTGCTTCCAGCAGCGGGCAGCAGCCCCGTCCCCGTGGCTGGACCCCCGCTCTCCCACCAGCAGGAACGAGGCATGGGGAGAAGAAATCGCAGGATCGAGCTGCGTGACCATGCGGTGTGAGGAGCCACACTGTGACAGGGCTGCAGTTCTGGGGACAAGGGAGACGTGGGGGGCTGAGCCTTGTCCCTGTGGGCTAAATAATACAATAGAGGTTTTTAGTTTCCCTGGATTCTGAAATTTAAGGTCTCTGAAAAGCAAGGCCTTCACTGGTAGGCTCCAACTCCCTGTACAGGCATCTCACCTTCACCAAAGATGGTTAAGGATATTTCCACGAAAACAGACTGGAAGTGAACTTAAGTAGTGACATTTATCATCTTTATTTATTATCTTAAGCTTAATTCTATTCATTTTTGAACAAAGCCTACCTAATACAGAGACTTCAGGTTGGCTTGGTCCCCAAGCTCCTGGAAGTCCGCCCAAAGATGTCTGCTCGGTGGGAGGCAGGCTAGAGCCTCCCAGGGATGCTCCTTGGGAGGGCAGGGTGCACCGGTGTGCAGGGGCACGGGACTCGGTCCCACTGGCCAGACGCTCGTGTACCGCAGCTCTCCCTCGGCAGCACAGCAACTCTGCCCGGCAGACTCGGAGGTGCCGTGGGAACCTGTCCCCACCGGTGGGGCCTGGGGTGACTGGGCAGCTGGCAGGCATGGCCATGTCCACGGCCACCAAGGGAGAGATGCCCTGTCCCCATCCACCTCCCCAGGCCTCCTGCAAGCACCAGGGAAGAGGAACGTCGCGTCTTGCCCTCAGGAAAATTGGTTGGGGAGACCTTCTCTTCTGACTGCAAGTGGATGATCCCCGTACCGAAGCCTTTGAAGACACTTTGAAGCACTCAAGTGTCACATATTCTCTCATGAGCAAGCTCCTCTGAAGCAGCAGTCTAGACACTGCCACACCTGGCTCGTTTGAATTAACGAGGACGCTGACATCACCTAGCACAGGCAACGCTCACTTGCATCCATAGCTTCGCAAGGCATCAGCGTTATTTTAGTACCTACCACACACTTTTCCCAAATTATCGACATCCGCTCTTCGATGCCGTTGGTTCCCTCGGGGATGAGGGTGAAGTTGTCCTTCCCCACTGCCTTCTGCGCGGTGGTGAAGGTGCAGTGAGCGCTGCCTACGACCTGCAGGTCCCCACTAGGCAAAGCACAGCAGAGGAGGTCAGAGGAGGCACCCGACGGCACAAACAGCCTTCTCGGCACTACCAGCACCTCCCCTGCCCTGTGACACCGCTCCCCTCGGCGGGCGAAAGCCACCCTCGCCTGGAAGACTGTGTGTGGCACTAAAGGCTTGTGGGCTTCGTGCTCGGTCTGTTTGGTACAGACTGGTTTCACCGACAAAGACTGCAAAGGCAGGCGACTTACCGTCCGTAAATCCCCAGGGAAGTCAAGTTAAAGGGCAGTTTTTACAGGTAGACAGAGGCATCTCTACTAATTTGTACAGGAATTAAGCGCTGGAATCATCTAAAAGATGTAAACAGCAGCCTCATAAGCACTACTTATATTCTCTCCTAAACTGCCCATTACTTTTACTGGTCAAGCCAACATTGTGATCTTCGTACCTTCCTTTTGAACCTCAGCTTATTTAGGAAATGGTTCTCCAAGCAAGGTTCTTTTAAAGCAAGGATATGGTTAAATAAAACAAGACCTGGATAAACCCAAATGTTTTGTAGTATCATATACTACAGTGGGAGGAGCTGGATCCATGCTGGCAGGCAGGGCAAGAAGAGAACCGAGCATGTGTATCTTGACGAGCCTGGCAGCACGCCTCCAGACTTGCGTCAAAGCTGTGCTAGACTGAACTATGCTTGTATTTTACTGCCTCTTTTAAGAAAATATTGAATGCATCGAGGTATCTTTATACACTACGTAAGACATACTAACAAGAAACACTTTTCTCTTGTTAACAACTGTTTATACTTCTAGGGAAAAAAAAAAA
>VZTL01021686.1:0-10797 GCA_013400535.1 Scopus umbretta
TTTGTTCCATTACTGTCCAGAAGAAATAAATTAAATTCTATTTTAGACCATATTTTGGATCCAGATGCTGCAGAGGGAGAGAACAGAAGAATGAAAGCACAGGGACAGCTCTATACCTGAACCTGTCCTTATCTGTCCTGGGAAGCTGGCGGAGATGTGCACGTGCTTGGTACCTTACAAGGAGTAAGTGACAATGCGATGGCCCTTGGAAGGATCGCTGTTTTGGAGGAGAGGATCTTCTCAAGTCAGATAGTCAACTGACTTATATTTTAAGTGGTAGGAGGATTTTGATCATAGAAAAATAATTAATTCCAGATACCTATCACTTATGCTTTAAAAAAAAAACAACTCATAATTCTGCAACCAAGATGGTCTTCTCTCCTGCATATGAAGAAAATCCAAATCCAGTATTCTAACTCGTCTAACACTTTCCAGTTAAAGCCTTTTAATGCAACGTAGCTGAAGGCATTTCAGCTCCCCAGAGACGCTTCAGCTTGAACTCTCATGTTAGGGCAGCATGGGGATTGTCTCGGTGTTGTGTGATCAGCAGCACAATGCTGGTGCCAATGGTGTAATTACATTTTTAGATTAGTTCAATATTTTAAATTATTTTATCTCTATTATTTGCCTTCTGGTTTCTGGTGTTTCATATGCATGGTATCTTGAAAGTAAGAAGCACACTTATCATACTTGAAGCTTCGTTAATGAAAGATGAGAGTGGGGGAGAGAACTGCCTCCAGATGTGAAAAGATATTGATCATGGTGCGTTGCTGGTGATGCACTGGAAATTGTCGGGGCTGGATCCGTAGGGTCTCACATTCTGGCGCTCTGTTTCCTGCCTCATTTTAAGGAAGGGATTTTCTACATCAGCTCTCTGCTTCTCCCCTTATTCTTTTGCTCCCCTTATTCTCAGCATTGTGCCACTGCCACAGCGGCCCTCACTAGAGCTCGTTAAATGCACCCTGCGTGACGATGAAAAGGGTTGCTGGGAGGGGCTGAGCAGTTTCTCCAGATCCGGGCTGAGGCAATACCTGTGCAGCTTCCCCTCCTCCTGGGCTTGGAGCTGAAAGCCCCTGGCCTGTGGGACATGCAGAGGCAGGTGGGAGTACCCAAGGCGGCAGCTGGACCTTGGTCCCATGGCAGGTAGATGCCTTCTGAGCTGCAGGTGCACTGTTTGTGTCACCTGAGCTGCATAGCTCTTTAACATGCTCTTATCTGTACTTCCCTTACACTTACACTTATTTTATGCATACTATATGAAAACAGCATAATTACATATACTTAATATGCACAAAACAATATACTTATTTTACACTTATTAATAACTAATATTACTGGTGCCATCCAGCATGCTGTTTTCATGCTTCCAAATGGTCTGTAGTTTTCTTCGGACCTCCTGCAGATTTTTCTTATGCTGGTTTTGTGGTTAAGAAATTTGATTGTGGCTGAAACAGTGCTGACTAGCTTGTTAATGCAAATATTAAGTACAGCGTTCCTGATCTCATTAGCAGCCCACCCCCCCCCCCCCACCCCCCCCCGCAGCGCTGTACTTGCTGCTGTTCTTCGTTCTCTGATCTTGGCAATTACTCTTCTCTGTTCCTCAAAGCTGGGGCTTCTCTTATCTTTCCTGGTGTGCTGTAGTCGTTTGACCTCCTGTGGCTTTTTAACGTTAGGCTAGGAAAAGTTTGCCTTGTTTAAACCAATTCTGCTCAAGAAAAGAAGCCTGCAAGCCACACTGGATGACAGGAGTTGATCTGTTATTGACCTCCTCCTCCATCCTAGAGAAGAAAGAAAGATAGACTTTTGATTTGCCTAGCTGAGTTGTCAGCTGCTGTGTTTAAATGTTCATCTGGGTGGGACAGGTTTGCATACTAGCGTTAACATAACGCACTCAGATGCAGCTTAGTTAAAAACAACCAACCAAACCCACAAAGCCCAGCTGATACAAACGCTGCTCTCCATCAAGAGTGCAGAGGACGTTGAGGTTGAACTCCTACTCATATTTTAAAGGTTTTTGAGAGGAGACATTTTATTCATAAGATCACTTGACATTGATTGAAATTAAGTGATGTGTCCCCTGCATGTTCAGTGCCCCAGACCCTGTATGTCCTCTGAGAGCACGCGTGTGGGTGTTGCCCTTACAGGGTGTCCAGCTGCAGGTTCCGCTCCTCTGGAATGCTCATCGCTGACTCCATATACAAACTAAGCCTGGTTGATGGCTGTTTTTTTTAAATAAATGCTTCTGTGTGTGGGGGGGAAAAAAAATAAAAATCTTAGCCCTAGGCTAACCCTCATTTAACAAACAAATAAAAAACCTTCTGCACCAAAAAAGACCCAAACAAAAAATCCCCAAACAAACAAAACCCCCCAAGGCTTTTAGTATCCACTTTAATGCTTTGTTAAGGCTACTTATTGGTCATAAACTTTTATGATTTTGGTTATCCTGATTCTTTCCCAAACTTCGAATATTTGTTTAATAAAACTTTGCTATTAGAAAAACAATCATACTTATATTTTGTGAAGTCCTACATATATTATTTTTTTTTTCGCCTGCTGAATACCCTCTACAGAACCTCTGAGGAGGTCAGTGCCAGGAAACACACACCAGAAAATGAAGGCATTTAGCTGTGCAGTGATCTGATTTTTAATTGCTCTGGGTTGGAGGATGGAAAAGCTGGTTTGGAATTATCAGGCGGGTTAGCAATGCTCTGCTTGCCTTCTGCACTGTTTCCCCCCCCTCCCCCCCTTATTTCATTACATATCTCTTTAGGAGAAAATAATAAGCATCCTGCACAATTGCTCAAATATATATATATATACAGGAAAAAAGCCATTAGGTAATTAGAATGGAAATTTTAAGTAGATATAATAATTTTTCTTTTGGATTATGGGAGCATTTTGGATATACGTGATTGTGTTACTCAGTCTTCAGAGCTTGAGATGGGAGGTTGGGATTGGAGAACTTCTCTGACATGCTGTGGACTTTGGCATATACCTTCATACAGAAGCATATCATGACGTTGCCAGTCCTCACTGTTGCTCACTTCGGCGCAAGGACAGCGTTCAGCAAAAGGCATCTGTGCAACCGCAGCTTCCCGCTTCTGAAGGCGGCTCCAGATGCCTACAGCCCCTCTTCCCACTCCTGTTGTTACACAGCCCTGTTCTTTTAATTGGTGATGCTTCTTGTTTTGTTCTCAAAGTTTTACTTGCTCAGTTGGGATTAAAAGAAAAACTTTAAGGAATTTCAGTAGTAAAACTCCCATTTGAGTTTAGCCTGTGTATTATTACAGTAGTGTTCTAGATGGGAAATACGATTTGCTCTTCTGCTGTGATAATATCCTATCCCTTAAAGTGAAATCTGCTTCAACAAAACAGTCTTGGCGGAAATAGATAAGTTGCTGGTCTCCTCCAAGAGCAACATGTGAACTGACCCTCTTGAGTATATTCTGCTAAAGCACATATTGTCGGTCCTGTGAGAACAGCAGCACCCCATGGAAAGATAATTTGCAGTCGATACTGCACAGACTGTTACAGTATCTAATATTGCTTTGATTTTGTGTGCTTAAACAAGTGATTCTTTCTGCTTATACAGTATGCCTTTCATTTGGTGTTACTTACATCTCCAGAGTTATTTCAGTGCATAGGTGGGAAGTGTACTATTACATTTTTAGCCCTCAAGTAAGTTTTTACGAAATACCTTGCTAGCACTTTCCTAGGAGGTTGAGCATCCTTGGGCTGTAACAACCCAGCGGTCTCAGGCCAGCTGGAGCCCCTGTCTGCAGGGACAGTGGCTGGCTAAATGAAGACTGAAGCTAGCAGAGGATTTAGGGAAAATATCAGATGTCCTTGTGTCTGCCGGGCTGGATGTGGCCATATTACATGGTTTGGGGACTGGGCAACTTAACTGTATTGTTAGCTCAGGAAACATGAGCTTTGAGGCTGTTTTTCTTCCCAATCTCCGGTCTTCATGGAGATCCTTCAGCTGAGCTAACCTCAGGAGGTCCATGAAAGACGCTGTTTCCGAGTTAGTTTCTTCATCTGCAGCCATGACCGTCTATAAAAGGCTTTGTTTTAAAACACTTAATCTAAAACCCTATGGGACTTTGTGCTGTGTTAACTTCTTATTGGAGAAGCAAAACAGTCCTGCGTATCTGTACTGTTTGGGGACTCGCTTGCCGCCGCAGAAGGAGCAGGGAGGAAGCATCCCCCTCTGCCTCGTGGGCTTTGCTGATGCCTGCAAGACAGGGCTTCAAAATGGGAGAAGCTGGGTGAGTCAGGGATTCCTGGTAAAAGCTGGATGGAATGGGGTTTATTTCAGTGCGTTCTTGCTTGCTTTGGCATTCTTTAAGATTATTTTGTTGCTTCTTGGTAGAGCACTGACAGATGGAGTGCATTTTTCCTGACTGTTTGGTTGCCTCTCCCAGGGCTTGTCCGTGTTCCTGAGTGTTTCTCTCCCTTTCTCAGAGGGATAGCTTTGCACATCTAGACGAATGGTGCGTACCATTACCGAAGCCATGTGGGTTTGCTGTTGCTGTCATGCCCTGGGGTTCTATTATGTGAAGTGCTCCCCAAATATGGGGAAAAAGACCCTCTTCAAAGCGAATCCCATGATTTCACAGCCCTAACTCGCATCCGCCTTTTCTCCCTCCTTCCCTTCGCTTGCTCCCAGGTCAGTTATTAGGTCGACGAATCTTCCCTTAAACTTGCTGGTGAGGGCAGTGGCCATGGGGAGCTGGGCTCATGCCAGAAATGCTCGCTGCCCGCAGGCTGGACCACCCTTGCCACTCATGATGGGATCTTTGAAAAATGCCTGAAAGACAGCGTGGGTATTTGCCTGCCTGGGTGGCTTGTGGCTGTCCCCCCTCTTCAGATGTCAGCGGGGACTCCTGGAAAGCAGGAGTCTGACTGGGGCCACAGCTCAGCTCAGCCCGAGGGAGAACCCCGGTCCTCCTCCTGCGTGTGGCCAGTGGGGCTGGTGTCCCAAGGAGGCTTGGTCACCAGTGTGATTGACTCGGAGCAACTTTTTATTAGGAGAAAGCTGGCAGCTGCATTGGGTTGGGTGGCACGCTCTTGGTAAAAGAAATAGTATTATTGGGGCAAAAAAGCTGCCTGTATCTGTCTATACATTAACACACACACACACCCCTCCCAACCTACTTTGCAGATGAATTGAGCAAGGAACTGAATAGACATATCCAGTGACATTAGATGATTTGGTTTTCAAAGTTGCTGACCTTTTCAGCAGAGCTTTCCAGTTTGTACCTGTTTACAAATTTACCTGCCTTCAGATTGCAGATATATAGGATGGATTTGAATTAATATAATTTCATCCCAAATAATCCCCTCGGCCCATTGTTCTATTGCCTAGGGTGCCTTTACACTCTGCACTTCTCCTGATTTCTAAAACAACAAGGTAAAGAAGCTTTAAATCACTGGAAGCCTGGATTTTGTGCCCTTCCAGTTGCTTTTGGGAGTATAGTCACTTTAAAGTTTGTGGAACAAACTTGGGTTTTCTTGTTCTGTGTTGCAAGCATTAAATTGAGGCTGTTGAGAAGAGCATCTAGAAAATGTCTGTGGACATCTGATCTAAGAATATATGTTGATTTACATGCATACAAGAAACAGAAGAGATTTTGGATAGCTTGGAGTATTCTAAAGCATCAGCTTCTGTGCCAGTCTTTGTGGCTAGAAAGAATATCTTCTTTAAGATAAGCAAATCACGCTTTTACACGCATTTGCCTGTTCAATTTCTAATCTTTCTTTTCCAGTTATGTAAATAGTGCAAGAATAATATTAACTGTGTACCACTAGTAAGCTGATTCGCTTGCAAGTTATCAGACACAAAAGCACTGCAGGGCTGGTTTGTAAATTGAGTTGGATTTTTTTTTTTTTTACATCTGTGTTATTCTGAGCTCTTATGTAAACACTTGGAATGCAATTTCTATATATACTCGTCTTGTTATGCAACTACCCTGTGCAGTGATGCCAAAAGGATTTAATTTTCTTATCGGTGGCTTTTAGAAGAAGTGATCAAGCATTCTTTCTGTGGAAAGCACAGAGAATGATGAAGTGAAAAACAATAATAAAAATGACAGAAAACAAGGACAACTATAAATTTAAAAAGGGGGAAAAAATTAAAATGTTCCCAAGTTACAAAAGCATTTATGGTGGCTTTCACTGAATTGGCTTTCACTGAATGTGTGATTACTGCTTCAGTACTACTTGACTACATTTGTTCTTTATGGAAATTATTGAATGGTTCAATATATACATCTGTTTTACAACCCGCGCTGAATACATTCTTTATGTATTATTGATGAAACATGCTTATTTATAGCAGATGTTTAGCAGGATAGCAATGGAAAGCATTGCTGGGAATGTGTTCCATCAGATCTCTGGGCTCATGCTTTATAAAGTGATGATCAGCACATCATGAGAGCGGTTACGGGAATGAGCCGAAATTGCTTGAGCGATGGGTAAATCGCAGTGTTCTCTGGGCACTGTCTTCAGGAGCAGCTCTGCAGCAATGGGACTTGGAGCTAGCCACTTCTCTCATGAAGACCTCTTAGAAAACATGAAGCTACTTCCCATAAAAATTATTATTTTTTTTTAAACTGAAACTGAATTAATTTTTCAATTAACGTATTACGTACTGAAAAGAAAACAGTGAAGGGAAAAAACTAAGGCCGCAAAGTCAAACGCTATGACTGCTGAAGCTGCTGCAGTAAAGTTCACATAACCCTCAATGGGCTCTTCTGTACGTGTCACAGCCATCTTGGTAAAGCCACAGGTGAAATCGGGTTCTCCTGGTTCTAGACGGGCTCCTCCGACACAAGGCAGCGTGCTCTCTTCTTGCCTCCCTGAGTCGTTCAGTGCTCGCGTACAGCTCCTGTGCGACAAACTGAACCCAAGTATAGCTGTGCAAACACTGCCCATCCTGCCTACCGGAGCTGAATTAGCAGCATCCATGCAATTCAATCCAGCACCCTGGCTGCCAGCTGATTGACTTGGTAACACCGAGCCCTTCAGCTGCAACGAACACAGCTGCAACCGGAGGGCACGCAGCATACCGTGTGAAGAGTTTCGGCCTAAGTGGAAAAAGAGAGGTTGAAAATAGTGGGAATTTTTAAAACTACAACAACAACAAAAAAAACCCTGTTGACTTTCCTTCTACATTAATATTTCCCCCAGAACTATTTCTTAAAGGATTTTTTTTAAACACAAATGCTTCAGGGATGTACAGAAGGAAGTCTGCAGCAGTGTTGGATCACTGTAGCTGATCCCCTCTGTAATCTGGTGCTTTGGGGAGTTATTCCAGAGGAAGGAGACGACAGAGCTGCCAGGAGCTGCAGTTCATCTGCTGCCAGGCCCCTTCAGAGGGATGAAAGATGCCTCCTGGGGTGGACAGAGTGGAGGCATCATCTCTCCGCCATCCAATTCCTTGGCAGCTGAGAGACAGTGACGGCTCCCGCTCAAGAAGCGGCAGATGTTAGCATCAGCCTTTGAAACAAAGGTTTTGTATAGTGTCAGAAACTTTTTTTGCACGTTAGTGTGTTTTGTCTCTAATGAACTTCTGAATGCTGATGAAAAAGATTTCTAGCACCACTTGCATTGTAGTTGCATTTATTTTTGCCTGTGCTCCCCGTGAGCTGAGCTGCTGGGGGTTCGTCAGCACCTGAGGCTGACGGCCGGCCGAGCTGCTCCTTGTGCTGGCGAGGGGTGCGGAGCTCTCCTGCGGGGCCGTGCTTGGGCTTGGTTCCGAGGCGTTATTTTGGATGAGGTGGAGAGCAAGGACTCTCTTCCACCAGGAGCAGAACTTCAGCCACTGAATTGATCTAATTTAATACCCATAGTTGGATTTGCATAGCTTTTGGAGCCAAAAGTCCAACACATTGTCTGCTTAATCCTTCTTGAGTCAAAGCAAACGCATACTATGTAGATTTTGGAAATAAATGTCTGTAGCTTTACCCACTTGTGTTTTTTAAAGTAACTGTTGAAGTCAAAGGTTAAACTGCAGCGAAACCCTTACTTCTTTTTCTCTCTGTAAGGATAGTAGCATGACAAAACTGCATTGCTTGTCCTCTGAAAGCGTTCTGGCTTTTTAGTTTGTGACTTTTAGTTTTAGTATCTTGTAAGAGCAGTAGAGCTGAATGCAAAGGCTTTTTGCTATTAATCATGAAGATTATCCGACAGCTGTTTTATCTCTGTGTGGCTTTGCATCACTGTTCAGAATAATACCATTATACTTCTCTTTTTTCACTTTTCATTAGGAATGTGCCTTATCTAAATGCCTTTGTATAAAGCTGGGGGTTTTTAGTTTATAGCTATGCAGAAAGAAACTAGCTTATTTTCTGGTTTACATAACGGTTTTGGAGTCCCAATATAATCTTTGCAAGCTTGGACGTTTAAGTTGCCATAGGCTGTGGGCAGGAAATTAATTTATTTTTTGTTTGTTTGTTCCTCCTCATAGCTGTTCTGAATGTGGAAAATTGTGAATTCCATTTAAAGGGGAACTAAACCGGTTTCTTTGTACCTTCATTACTAATACAGACTTCTATAGCAGAAAAAGAAATATGTTACCCTTTTACTACTTAAAACATTCTGCGCTCTCTGCGTTTTGTCCTATTTCAGTAACACAAATAGTTGTATTAATTCAATTTTATATTAAATTTCGCATGCATGTCGTAAAATGCTGTTCCTCTAATCCAGCAATCTAAGCAAACACAATATAGGAGCATTACAGGAGAACACTTAATCCCCCCGCCTGTTTCTCTCCAACGTGTTTTTGACTTGTTTAAGTGTGAAGTGAGAGCATTTCTGTACAGACAAGGTCAGGTATGTTTATTACGCAATTTAAGCTAATAATGTATTGCTAAAACACATTCAGGTTTTGGTGTGTCTCTGTCTATATGTTTTTTTCTATGTCAAGACTTTAGGAAAGTGTGGCTGCAGGGAAAGCCCTCCATCCCACGGCACTTTGCACCCTGCAAGCAGGACGCTGCAGCCCTTGCCTTGGTGCTGAGGCTCTTCCCGGGTGCTGTGCTGCCAGCCGGGATGCTTCCCTTCTGCTGCTGCACAGCTCTCGGGTGAGACCAGAGCACTTCAGAGAAACAAGGAACAAAGACGGAATCTGCACGTTCCTTTTCGCACCCTCAAAGCCCTGGTGGCGAGTTTGGCAGCGCGAGTCAAAAAAGCAAGTTGGAAGAGTTTCAGATGTGTTTAGACTTTGTGACCCTGCTTTGAAACGGGAAATCTTAAAAACTTGGGGGCTCAGCTCACGTCCTGGCGGGCTCACCTCTACGACAAACGCACTGATCATCTCTACAGCAGAAATCCCCGTTCATGTCCACACCCATTCCAGAGAAAATGTTGGGCGTGCTTCTGTATTCAAGAAACCAAGCTCCTGGGAAGGGGCGTTGGCAGAAGAGACTTTCAGACTGGGGGGAAAACCAACTGCATCAAAGCCCCAGAGAATTATTAGCACTGTTCTTGCATTTAAATTGTAACTATGTGTGCCAGCCTGAGTATTCTTACGAAAGACAAATTATTATGGAAGCGTGTGACACCTCTGCCTCTGCAAAACCCCCCGTCTAAGTGCTGTCAGGCTTCCCACCGGCTGCATTCAGCTCCCAGGGCTTTGTGTCTGCTGCGTACTGTTTTAGTCTGTCAGGCTAAAATTTGGCGGAGGAGTTGTCAGCCCAGTGTAAATCCTGGCCTTTTTCAAAATGGCTGTTGCTCTGTACCTCTGCCAGCCCGCTGGGGAGGAAGCAGTGCATGTCCCTATCGATACAGATGGTTTTGCTCATCAGCAGCCTCTCGGCAAGGTGAAATATCTGAGTTACGGTGGGAGAAGCGCAAAGCTGCGTTTTGTGGACCGAGACCAGCCTTTTTGTGTGGTGCGATGAGAACAGTCTTTCAACACTTGCGGTATCTCAGGATGTCTCTGTCTCTTGTCATGCTCCGGCAATTCGGCAGTTGCACCAGCCCAGCTGCTGACCCGAAAAGCGGTGGAGCGTGGGTTTTGGCCCCTGGCAAAGGAGCGAGTGGCTTCTCTGGAAAGCGGATTTGTTTGAGGCTTTTTGGTTCGTGACATGGTGTTATTCCAGGCTACTGTGGCTTGAGGTGATGAGGATCAGCATTTGCTGCTTTATGTCTGAAATTATTTCCCTAGCGAGTTTTCAGACTTAATCACTCCTGCTATGCCTGTGGTTAAGGCAGTCTGAAAGGTTTGCGGAGCGCTGCCTCTAAACACGTGCGTACGGAACTTCGCCTGCAGGCAGCACGTCGCAGCCCAACGCGTGGGGTGTCTGGGCTTGTGTTACGAACACGAGCGTTTAATCCCCCGTGCGGATGTAGCTCCGCTGCGCGCTGCCGAGCGGTCCTGCATCACGCCCATGCAGGTGGGGCACCCGTGCCACGGGACGGTGCTGGTCCGAGGACCGCACTCTGAAACGTTAGCATCCCTCCAGACTGCCTCAGAAAGAACAAATTTCAGATCACGGGTAAGAAGCTTAGCCAGTGTCTGTACAGGTGTGGCAGGAACGGCCAAGGGGCAGCGGCCACAAAAGGCTCTCGGTATTCCTGCAAATGAGACAACGAGCGTGCAGCACTGTCGTCGTATAGGCAGCGTTCAAGACACGTTTCACTGAACCAGAATTGTGTCTGAAGTTTTCTTCATGACAATACCAAACTTTAATGAACCTTAACTTTTTTCAGCTTGCATGCAACTGTTTTCTGTAACCGAGTATTTTTTTAATATCTCTTTAGATTACTTAAGCACTTTGAAGGCAAAGAAAA
>VZTL01021695.1:0-17848 GCA_013400535.1 Scopus umbretta
CTGCCCGTGCCCCTGCCCGTGCCTCCATCCCTCCATCGTCCCTGAGACACCCGGCCAGCGTGAGCTGGCAGCGGGAACCCTGCTACCAACCTGCCTGCAATGACCAAAGTCTACACTGGGATTTTGCAGGAAGTAAATTCTCCTGCTGGAAAGAGAAGGATGTGATAGCAATCCTCAGCTGTCTCCAAGCACACACATTTCTTGTTGCAAAGATAAGCAAGATTTGCTGCTTAAAATGTCCTTTTCTTCACATTTCAAAGGCAACTAACAACGAAAAAGCACCCAAAAGACAGGAGAATAAATTGATATTTAAGACCTTCATATTGAAAACCAAAATGCGCCACATTACAGGTGATATTTTTATTTGTCATTAGTGGGTTGTTTGTATTTACTACGAACTCTAAAAATAGAAGAAGAGTAAGAGTCAACACTGGAAAAAAGCCCCACTCTCTTCCTTTTAATGAGGATTCCTCTACACGTATATAGTTCAGGGTATTATGATTTAATGACAAATCAAAAATAAATTAAGATATTCCCTCTTACTAATTCTTTTACTAAAATGATCAGCATATTGATAATTTGCTTGCAAAATTATTAGGACAATTTCTAAAACGAATGCCAAATAGGTATGCAGCAATGGAGGATTGTGTATATCAAAGTACTATTGATGAAACTGCAAGTTATGCATATGGAGCTTTCCAATACAATGAACAAATATATTTCCAACATCTGATGGCTTTTTTCTAAGGACTGTAAACTGCTTTTGTGAATGGACTTTATTGGTTTTGTGCCTGTGAATTGTACCTGTCCTCTGTTTCTCTCCCCTGGTACATGGAAGCTCTCTTCAAATAAAGCAAGGGAGACCTTTGCCTGTCTGGGGCGTGCTGCTCAGAATTGCTTTCTCCTTTTGCTCCTGCACGCATATTTCTGGGTGAACACAAAACACCCTTCATTTAAATCTTATTTCTTACCTTCTCCATCTCGGAAAACTGCAGAGAAGCTGTGTTTTAACTTCCCTGGATCACCTTCCTCCACCCGTTTGTATGGTGGGGTCTGCCTGGCTGTGGGGGAAATGCCTCCTTCTCCTCCTCGTCATGATGAGGTCTCTGCTGGTCCAGAGTCCCTGTCCCGCTGTGTAGCTCATTCTGGTGTCTCAGTTTCTTTCTGGCGTTGGCTTCTCCTGATACCAGCAACAGCCTCCAGGAAAAAAATCTATTAGTGTCTACACGAGGCTCTTTTTGACTCTGTTATTTCCATGACTACCTCTTCTCCAGCACAGTCTTATGACCTGCACAAGCTTTCAGTGTTGGGTTTTTTATTGCCGCCTTGTATGTGTATCCAGACTCGATAAGTTTGCTGTAAGGTTTGAAGAGTATCACATTTGTCTGTGAAGCTGGAGCTTCCCGTGTTTATTCATTTGGGAATAAGAGAGAAATGCCTCAGAGGTCTGGTTTGTCGCAGGTCCTCTCTCACGCTGGCTTCTTCTGCAAAGCACCTCAGTACCATGCTGGGCTCCAATCCTCCCATATTCTACATCTGCCAACACATATTCCTTTTGCCCCCTTTGTAATAACTGTTGTGTAATACCTTTCCCTAAACTTACTTAGTATTTAACTTAAAACTCCCTCTTACCTCCCCCTGCCCCCCACCATTACAAGCAAAACTTCTGCAGGATTAACTTCTTGGAAGTCTTCTAGGACCAGCCTTGGTGTTGAGGCCTTGCAGCTCAGTGCAGAACTCACGGCCTGTGACAAGCCAACACACAAATGTAGCATTACAGGGCTACAGAGCTACAAACTTCAGAGAAAGTCTTCCGTGGCCCTTTAACGCTGCATTTAATGTAGAAGTAGTTAGTGTTGTTTTCAAAGCACTAGGTATCTTCCAGCGGAGTCGTTCCCCTCACAGCATCAGCCCGTGCATGGCCAGCAATTCCCTTCCCCCATGATGTGAGGTTCACCATAAGTTTGTCCTCTGCGGTTTCTTCTGGGCACAGGTACTCCCTGTATCCCTTCACTTCTGTGATTTCTCACCCAATTTCATGCCTGTTCTCTCCTAAACAAATATTTATTGTGCTGTCTCTCTCCCACGATTCATCGTAACTCTGTGCTTGTAGTCTTCCATTTTATAAAGTCACTTGGGAGAAAGATGGTATGGAAGAAGACACTCCAACCAGAAATGAATGTATGTTGAATTGAATTGTTTATCCTTTAGCTATGGACAAGGACGCACTAGGGAGCAGAAGAAGCGATCTGAAGCATGAAAAGTATTTAATGAGACAGTTTCCTGGGCTACCTCATTTCCAAACACTGTGCATGGCAATTATTGCTCTGATTTCATCCTGGAGAGGTGGTGTCCTTCCTCCTTCAAAGCCAAAGTCCGCCAAAGCCCATTGTCAGAGGCAGGGAAGCTGGGGTGTCATTTGTGTTTTCCCTCTGCTAATGCTCCACAAAGAAGAGAAATTTGGGTAAGAGCCACTGACATCTTCCTGACTGCCTGACTAGGTGTGGTGGTTGACTGTGTGTGTACCTCTGTCTTTGAAATTTGCCAAAGTAAAATGAATCTTCCTGGAGGTTCGATAACAGCACCAAATGAACATTTCTGCATTCCTTCACTGTGGGCTTCAGGCATGACTTGTAAAATATGCCTGGGCGAAAGACGCTGCTGACGCCCACCCACGTGTCAGGGCAGGTACAGGTGGTGCGGATGGTCCAGCATTGCCCGTGGCCCCTGCAGGACCGGGAAGTGCCTCTGCTCGAAAGCGTGCTCTCAGCTGGGGGGAATCACACTTGGGAACACCATTTCCCCAGATGTCAAATAAATCCCTACCAATGATAGGAAAAGCTTTCTTTTTGATGAAAATCTTGACACCAAAAATAATGCTGTTTCTACAAATATGAGGAAATATGCCGGAGACCCAACCTCAAGCCCTGAACTGTGCTAAGGACTTTGATTTTTTCACCTGGGAGGAGTTCCACCGTGGCAAGAGGCAGTACAAAGATGTGAAATGGAAAAGGCTAGCTGTGAGTCCAGCAGGCCCTGCAGTCTGCAGCATGTTCACTTCGTGTCTGCCCAGCTGCCCGTGCCGGTGGGACACAGAGTGAGCGCCAGGGCTGTCCTGCGGTGGGGAGCCAGCTGTGGTGGGACCTGGATCCTGGCTCCCCACCCCGGGCAGGGGTCTGCAGAAGTTTACTGTCCTAGGTCCAGGAGCTCAGCAAAGCAGCCCCGTATGAAGAAGAGTGCTGGTGAAGTATCAGTCTAACCCCACTGCACTTGGCAGCCAAGTCCCTTCTTTGCTGGCGGCAGAATAGTTATTTCGGGTAAGTCTGTACACGGATTCACTTCATCGCCCCGTAAGCTGATGTTCTTGACGCCTTGGTGAAACACCTTTAAGATAACGCCCTGCAAACGTGAGGGCAGCTGCCTAGATGCCTCCTGGCCACCCGTTCCCACTGCTGCTGGGTGGCACAACCCTGCTCTGCTTTCTGGTCTTTGCACTCGTGGCAGGCGGATCCCACAGGGCAGCTGTGTATGATAAACACATGGATGAAATCTAGAAAAACGTGCTGCTGGGTGTCCAGAAAGACATGACCATGTGTGAAGGTTGCACAGCCCTCTCACGCTCCCCCTGCAGACTCGGGGTTCACAATTACCAAATGGACTCGTAATGAACGGAAAAATCAATAGCCTGCGCAGCCAGCACACTGGGCTCACCGCACAGCCAGGGGCTTCCATTACAGTAGCACCCTGGTTTATAAATAGAGTGCCCTGGGGAGGTAAATCCACAGGACAGTGAGGAACTTTGGAAGCAAATGCTGGATGTGGCCATGGAGTTTAAAACGTGCCCAGCAAAGCCAAGTCTCAGGGTGTTTAGCAGCAGGAGGTCACCTTCATCGCTCCGGGCTGCTGCCTCCGGACCAGACACCATACCTACGTCTCTGCAGAGCAATCTGCAGGAAGGCTCCCTGTGGGAAGAATATATGCACCACTCATTTCCCATTTCATCTTCTTAATTTAACACAGAAAATGTTATCATTTCTTATTTAATTTGAGAAACTGAGAAACAGCTCGGAAAATTTTTGTGGCAAAAGAAATATCACATCATCATTCCCAGAAACCCCCTCAGATCCTCCATGACCACCTTGTCTCCTCGGAGAATGGTTGCTACAGGAATGGAGATGTTTAGTAGCACTTCTAGGGGGATGCACCCAGGCACCCTGAGGGACAGTGCCACTGGTATGTCACCTGCTGTGCAACCTTCCAGGACAGGCAGCCTGTTTTGGGAGTCTGGGGCACTGTTACTGTGGTTAAAGCACACACAAATGACAACATTCAGGCCATTTGCAAAAACGCAAGAGGAGGTGATGTGGAGTTCAGGAGTTTACCTTTGTCTGCCCATCAGAACAGTGACTTAAACAAACCTGATGGCCTCCCAGGGCGGCTGCTGCTGTGCCTGCTGAACCATGTCATAGAATCATAGATCGTTAAGGTTGGAAAAGTCCTCTGAGATCGTCTAGTCCAACCATCAACCCAACACCACCATGCCTACTAGCCCATGTCCTGAAGTGCCACATCTACACGTTTTTTTGAACCCCTCCAGGGATGGGGACTCCACCACCTCCCTGGGCAGCCGGTTCCAATGTCCTGGGGCATGGCTTCCTCCTGGGGTGGGCAGCAGCTTCCCCTGGGGCCGGTTTGTGACAATGGCCCGTCCCCGCTCTGCACCACCTCCCCTGTGTCGGCACCCGGCGGTGGCTGCCCAGGGCTGTGGTGGGGGCCAGCCGAGCGATGCATGAGGGGTCTCTGGGGTCTCCTCCCCAGCGGGGTCACCTGCACCCCAGCCAGCCCAGGGCTCCCTCCCACTCCTGCCCTGGGGGTCCGACGTGTCCCCCATGGGTGCTCACAGCTCGGGGAGATGGCCGTCTCGGCAAACCTGTCTATCCAAGGGGAACAGCAGCAGCTGTGCTCCTGCTCACTGCTCGCTCCCAATGCTGCTGGCGGGTGGCCGGGTGCCTGCATGGCGCGGCGGCTCCTTGCAGCCTTCCCGTGCTGTGGGTGACACCAAAGTCACAGCCCTTTGTGGGAAGTGTGTCCCACTGCCTTTTATTTAATGATTCCTACTACTATTCTTAGGCTTCCTCTCTCCTGTTGCCTTTATAGTTGGACTCGATGATCTTAAAGGTCTTTACCAACCTGAATGATTCTGTGATTGTATGGTGGGGATGGTTTTTTTTTTTTTTTCATAAGTTTAGCTGGGGGTCTCTGAATTTTGATGCTTGGAATATTTGACTATGGAAACTGGCTGATAAAATGCATTTAAGCGTGCAACTGCATTGTGTCCCCAGCATAACTTTGAATGTCAGCTGCTGTGGCAGAGCACTGAATCTCTCCCTTTATAACTGGAGGAAAAATGCCTGCAATCCCAGAGGCTTAAAATCCCATCTTCTTTTGCAAGGACTCTGAGTAGCTCAGTGTAATTCTTCTCCTGTTTCTCCAGAGATGGGCAATTGTATGGTCCATTACTAAGATACTTAAGCAAGTGTTTACAGTGAAAAAGAGCACTATATAAAACTAAAAGGTTAAAAAATAGCTGCAGGGTTTTAATCTCCTTGTAAAGGTGATGATCACGATACGTTTTACCTCTGACTTACACTTTCTTTAAAGATAAGGCTATACAGATAAGGTTATAAAGCATGAAAAAGCATTTCTAAGAAACCCTGATTTAAAAAGTAATGGTAAAATGCATAAGCAAGCAAACCAACCTGCATGGCTTATTACATGACATAACTATTAGGAACAGGAGAAAATGTGGAATAATCTATTAAAAGATTATGAAAAATATTTTCAGATGGAAATAACTGTAGCAAATTTGCACATTTACATTTTATTCCTATAGTTTTGTATATAAGAATAATAGGCTATTAGTGAATTATTGCAACTATTACATTTAATATGAATCCTAATAATCAATAAAAGGTGAGGAAGAAAGCCACTGCTACTATACAAAAAGCCAGGGCAGCCGATCCAGGGCAGAAACACGGCATAACTAACGACAGCTATTCTGCTAATGGAGCGTCAGACAAATGTCTCAGGCTTTCCACAAGTTAAGCATCACACAAATTCAGCACGGCCATTTAGCTAGCAAGGGGGTCGGAGATCACCAGGTAGAAGCAGCCCTTAAGGCGGATGCGGTGGTGATCCCTGGCTTGGCTTCTTCTGTACCTCACCTTCAGCAGAGGGCCGCTGCCAGCACAGAGCAGTGAACGCGCTGCGGCTGCACGGTCGAACCTGCAGCCGCGGCCTGCCATGGTGACCTGTTCCCGACGGGTTTTGGCGACGTGGGTGTCTTTCTCACAGCGCTGTGAGCTCTAACCCGGCCGATTGCGTTACACCTTCGTAAACTGCCCTGTAGGGTTGAACACAGCATTTTTGCTTCTCTGCCGAAGCAGGGCTGATGTTGGTCCAGCAGCCTCAGCGGGCGCAATGCCCCGTCCAGAGCCGGAGGAGCTCCCTGTGCCCGCTGAGTCTCTCTCCCGCCTCCCTGCCGATTCCTGAGGACCTCTCAGGACCTTCGTTTTGTGTGAGGCTGTGCTCAGCTGACCGACAGATGCAAAAGGGAAAGGGGCTTTTCAGCTGTGCTCCCCCTTCCCTCAGGGCAGATTTACAGTCTGAGGAACCGGGGGTTCTGCGGGGGGCTCAGCCTGCGGAGCGGAGGGAAGAGCCCCAGTGCCCTGTGCACGGCACCGCGGGGTGGGCGCAGCAGCCTGCCGCTGAGACGGCCGTGGTGCGGTCGATCGGCTGCTGCCGGGAACGGTGGAAAATGGATTTCTGATGAGGAGTGCACGTAACATCTGGAGAAGGAGCTTGGTTGCCTCTGATCTGACCGTACCCAAGGGTAGGGAAGATGAGCAGGGTGATTTCACTCTTTGATTTGCTCTAAGAGCCTCCAAATATTGCCTGAGACCAGAAGCAGAAGAAAAAGTGAAAGTAGCCAAGAGAACCTGAGGCAACGATGTTCCTTCCTCTTTGCCTGCCAACAGATATGCTCTTCATTAGCCACCGGTGGGGAGCAACCCCCAGCAGCGCCCTCGGTACATCCCGGTCCCCGGGGCAGGGCATCCTGCTCCCCATCCCGCCCCGCGGGACGCCTACCTCTGCTCTGCCGCCCGACTGCCTCCTGTCCCGGCGGGGAACACAGACGCAGGATCGTTTCAGGAGTATAAACTTGGCGCTCCTCAAGTCGTAAAAAAAGATTAAATCAGAAGATGCGGGGAGCCAAGTCCTTTGGTCTCAGTGGGTGTGTCTAAGGACGTGTGTGAAAACAGCACACGGGTGGGGAGGATTCATAGCCACCGGTGTAAAAAGAAGAAAAAACCACAAAGTCCTAATAGGAATACTCAGAAGCTCTTTTAAGGGCAGTTTATAGCCTCAGACAACTGGTGGAGTCTTTTTTTGCAGGCCAGCAACTCTGCGTTAGGGCTACTAGGGCAGTTAAAGCCAATCTAGTTCACTGTGCTTGGCTTTATTTCATCATAAGAAAATACCAGGAATATTAAATTTGAAATGCAAAAGATTAACAACCAATCCCCCTTTCAAATGTAACAAAACAGAGGAATGATGATTTCCCCTTATTTGTACAATGATTAGAGGAAGAAGCAAAGCACTCACATACCGAACGAGTATGTTGAAGCATCTGCCCCAATCTCTTTTGCTGTAAATCTTTGGGATGTGTGGCTTCTCTGCTGAAAATACAGCTTACTGTTGCCACAGAACACAGAAGAAGCTCCGACGTTGCTGAGTGAAGGTTGGTAGAGCATTCTCAGCCTAATGATTTAAGAAGTGGTATTCCCAGACTAGATGTCAGTCATGTTGAGAGGACTTTATGATGCCTCTGACAACCTTTAAAGCTTTGTTTGCCTACCCTACAGAAAAGCGAAGTAACTGGGCAATTTTTATTTTACTTTTGCTGTCATTATTTTATTTGCACTGCCAGTATTGAGGGGCTGGATTTATGAGAACAGCTTATGAAGGTTTGCACTCCTCAGCAGCAGCCTCTGAGGCCTGTGCTGCTGCTCTGAGTGCTGGGCAGAGGCTCTGCTGTACCTACGGAGATTTGGCACAACCTTCTTCCAACCCAGCAGTGAGTCTTTAGGTCACAGGCTTTGCTAGGTCACTAGTTCAGATACCAAAAGTGCTTGGTATCTCCTGAGACACAATTCTTTCCTCGATATACAGCTTATATCATCAATTAAGTGCTCTCCTTATTTAGATCTTGTGAAACGTCCTCATCCATGAAATGTCTTTTCCTCAAGAAAGATTTGCACCGGATTAAAGAAGCCAATGCTCTCAGTGGGCAGCAAATTAACTCGTAAGACTTCTCTAGTGGGGGACCTTGGAAACAAGCCATCTCCAGAAGGCAGTCTTGTTCATCCAGACAACAGCTTAGGCTAATGTCTTTGAGAACCATTGTGCTCCACGGGACAGCACCACAGGCAGGGCAGGAGCCAGCTCCAAAACCCACTGCAACCCCTGTAGGAAAACCAGGCGCTGGGTGGGAGAAAAGGACGAGGCGCGCGAGCAGAGCGAGGACTGCCGAGTGCGTGGCAGTGCCCTGCTTCCCCCTGTGCATCGCCGGCAAGGAGTCCGGGAGACGGCTGGCGAAGGATGGTGGTGGAGCACGGGCGGGAGGGAGAGGCAGGCAGCGCAGGGAGCGCAGGCAGCGCAGGCAGGAGGGTGGCCTCCTGAGCACTGGCAGCGCTGCGCCCCATCAGCTGCATCAGCCAGGCGCAGGGAGAGCCGCAGCAGCCGGCTCCGACGTGGGTCCCTGCTGTCACCCTTCCCGGGCCGGGGCAGTTGCCCTCTGGCTCCGTGCTGCCTGCGGGTGCCACGACACAGCGACAGCATCCAGCCAGGTCTTCATTTGCATCCAAGGACGCTTCGCCTACTAGTTTTATTGCAGACAAGGAAATGAAAATTAGTGTTTTCTTGGTCAGCAAAGCCTCCGGAGCTCTGCAGTCCAAGCACGGTGATGAGGAGTGCTTTACGTTGGCACGCACGCAGCGTTGCTCTGTGTCCCCCCCCGACGGAGCGGTGAGCATCGGATCAGAGACAGTCAGGCTTCTGCAGCTTTCAGGGAGGGAAACGGTGGCGCTTTTGTCCCCTTGTCCTTGTGCCTGAGCTAGTTATAGGGATTGCTTTTAGAAAAAGTGCCTGTCAGCAACTCCAGTATCACTTGCTGTATGTTTTGATGCCCCGTGTGGTCCTAATTGGTTTCACAGGTACCTTACACAAAATTACCTGTCTTACTGATGCTGGAAGTAAAAATGTGCAAAACTTTTGCAGCTAGGAAGAGAATGATGGATTGGAAACTTCCTTTTGGTGTGCAATTACCTGAAGGATCTGTTTTTCCTAGTAATTTAGAACAATTATCCTTGTCCGTAACCTACTTTTTCCATGCTTTATCGCTCCTGTCCTGGGGTGGAAGAGGCAGTAAGCTATCATTGTGGAATGAAATAATTTCTCAGTGAAATCTTGAAGCGAGTGACTGATTTGTGTGTTTACGGTGGACAGATGCTACCTTGGCCGATTTGCAGCATCCCTTGGAGGTTTCCATGGCCCTTTATGCTGTGAGTTGGCAAGGGGAGAGGCACCGCTGCCCGGAAAGCCTTGTCCGTGTTTCAGCAGAGTGGCTGAGGAGGTCTGGTGAAGTCGGCAAGCACTCCTTCAGCTCCGGGCCAGCCCACGGGACAGAGACCCCCGTCCTTGGCACCGAGCTCTCGCCATGGCTCTTCATGGCTCTGCCGGTGCCACGGCACAGCCCGGGCAAGGAGCTGCTGAGGCTGCCGAGCACCTCCCTCCTGTCACTAAAACCATCTCATCTTGTTCTGGGAGGTGAAGTATGACTTGGCATAAGCGGCTAAGAAATCGTCTTTTGGAAGGGGGAAGGGGAAGAAGAAAACGGAAAGAAAAGCAAAGGTGCGGTTCTGAGCCCTGAGCGAGCCGTACTCGGCAAAGGGAAAAAAAAAAAAAGCCAGGCTGCAGCATTCCCAGACTGGTAATGGCGTTCCTGCGGAGAGGATAGTCTCCAGCAGTGCTTAAAGGAACCATGGGGAGAGACCCTCAGACAAGGAGATTGATTTTGTAATTCTCAATCAGCGCTACAGGCTGTTAGCACAATTGCACTTGTTTCTTTCAAAAGAATTAGCAAGACAATTATTGAATTTAACACAACCATATACAAATGTTGCGGTGATGCTCCAATCGCAAAAGATCAGGAAATTTTATTTATTTGTTTGTTTGTTTGTTTATTTATTATTACACCACCTACCTCTCCCTTTCAGGCAGGGGAGCCAGATGGCAGCACTTTGGGGAAATAAAGTGTGTTCGTTTAAAAATAAATAAATAATCCATGCAGTCCATTAACCAGAGCTTAAGGCAAAGAGCCTTAATGATTTTCTTAGTTAAAAGGAACAAGGCCATTCTGAGAGTCCTGGCAGATTCTGGGGCAGACGACCCACCCGCTCGGCGTGACAGTTGTCAGCCCACTTCCCTGCTTCCGAGTGCACCCAAAAACACCAGCAAGAGCGACCTGCCTTCCTGAGCACGATGGGCTTCAGCGAGGCATTGCCTGGTTCCCAGCTAGCAGCAGCAGGGAGACGGTGTGGCTGAGACGGAGGAGGATGGCAGCGGTGATAAATAAATAAATACATACGTACACAGCTAAATAAATGGCCTGCACCGAGTCTGTGTAAAACCACAAAATGCTTGTATGAAGAGCAAAATCCTGGGTGTTTGGCCAAGCCGAAAGCTCCGCTCAGAAAGGAAGTGCTCCTTCTCCTCTCTTAGGGTACAAAGCATTTTGGCTGGGGGACACCACACTACTGCAATTACTCCAGACTATTAGGAGCAAATCGTAGCAGGGATCATGAAGAAAACCCTGTAGGCCATGGTCGTTCTTTTTTCTGAAGCCCATTTGTACACGAGCAATGGAAGGAAACATTTTCCCCGAAGAGCATCCTGCGCTCGAGGCACAGCTCTTGGTGGGTTACTCACCGATGTGCTCCTTGACTGCCGGCCAAGGGACCGGCATCACTCCAGCATTTCCGTCTGGCTTTGCACCGTGCGTCCGGCATCCCCAGAGCGTGGCTCATGCAGACACTGGGAGACGAGGGTGATGGGGCCATGGTCCGAAGCTTTCGCCATCGTTTGCGGTCAGAGGCTCCATGCCAGAAGACCAGGCGATGCTTGGCTGAATGCAGCTGTTTTCCTGGAGGACTGAGGACAGCTACGTGAAAGATAGCACGAGGGGCTGACTGGGGAAGTGGGATGGAGGCAGGGGAGGTTGCATGGAGTGAGACTTGTTAAACTTGAAAACCCGTAATATTATGTGTGATAGTAATTGTTTTGAAAAAGCCAGATGGCTTGATTTTGAAGGAGACATCAAGGAACATTGAAAGCTCAAGTGAAAGTTTTCCCTGCTTATGTTTTTTTCAGAAATCTTAATTTTTTCCTTGATGCAGTTCACTCCCCCCCCCTCCTTTTTTTTTTTTTTTTTCTGTAGCAATAATTGTATTCTCGTTCAAAATGAAAACTGCAGAGTTTGAAGCCCCTGGTGACCAAAAAGGCCATTGCTTTCTCCCGGGCAGACACTACTGGAGACATGTTTATTGTTAGTGTGCTGCTAATGGCTGTACCCTGCAACGATGGTTCCACTGATGAGCCTTTTAATCCTGGTGGGTCTGAGGAGGATCCCACTAGGAGGGGAGAGCGTGTGTCTGCGGTACGGGGGCAGGAAGAGAACAAGAAATAGAAGCAGCAGGGATGTGGCAGGACACACGGCAGTGTTTTCCTGCAGCCACGTCTCCTGCATGTGAAGGGGCTGGAGGAGAAGCCGCGCTCCCCCAGCCCGGCTCTCGCCCCAGCCCTGTGCAGGCACGGTGAGGCGGGCGAGTCCCCGCGGGCTCCGAGGGCAGACTGGCGTTGTGTCCCCCCATGCGCTGCGGTGCTGGGGACGAGCAGGACAGGTCCGGCGGCACCGAGCCCCAGCCAGGAGAAAACCTGCAGGGAGGATGCTGGGCTGGGCTGGGCTGGGCGGGGATGGCTGCACGCCCAGCAAGGTGAGTCGGGGTGTGCAGATGTGCCCCCCTCCAGCCTGCCGAGAGCCTGGCTGGGAGCGCCGGGAGGCAGCTCTGGCGTGGACCATCTGCTCTGCAGTTCAATGGCTTTCTGTGCACAGTTAGGGAATACCCTCACATACTGCTGCAGACTGTAAAAAACCACAAAGGTATAAGAAGTTAAAAATTGTAGGGACTAATTCTTAAAGAATGAGCTTATTTGGCTTCATGGCAAAATGAAAGGGAGAGGACTACACGTCACTGCAGCTTTTCACCGGAACTGTTGGGAGGTGAATGTGCACGCGCATTTTGATATGTTGGGCCGGCATGGACTTCCAAGGGTAATGTACAGTGTTTGCAATTATCACCTCTTCTGCAGGAGAAACCTCCCAATATATGCCATGGTGTATGCAGCAGTACAGATTTACTACACTGAACTTCTGAAATATGGCTCCGTTAAGTTCTGTTTGCATCTGAGAAGGCCTGACACCAACTTCAGCCAGGCCTGGCAGTTCTTTTAAATACGAGCTTACCTCCTGATCAGCTTAAAATATTCACTTTTATATTTTGCATTTATTATTTTTAAGCTCTGCGGTGGCAAGATAGTCACAAAGTTGCTTCAGAATTATTTTTGTGCCCCCAAAACTACAAGCTATGTCTCATGCTTACGGCAGCTGCTCTTACTGGAAGAAGTGATGGAAGACGTATGATGTTGGGGGGTCAAAATATTTTATTTTTGAGTTTTACTTACTTATGTTTGTACTTACCTAACCATGGATATTTCTGACTGTGACAGTTTTGGGGGAGGGAAAAAAAAAAAAGCATGTTCCTTGTTTCTACGTGGCAGACAGATGCTTTTCTGCAAAGGGGCGACCTCCGTTCTCTAATGAATCCACTCTTCCCTCCTCCTAGAGATCTCCGTTGCTGTGCTGGGTCCCCTTGCAAACCTCTCCTCTGATGTCTTGGCAGCAAGGCAGGGCTTGGGAAGGAAAGATTTCACTTATTCGCTTGTTCTTGGAAGATAACAGAGGTGACAAGCTCAGCCTACATCTTTCTAGATACCCCACATCTCCTTTAACTGCCCGTGACCACTGCTGGCATTGCTGTGCTGATTTTGATGAATCCCAAGGCAGGGCCGTATCCCTATGTATTCAGGGAAGTCCCTGGTCTGTTTTGGGGTGTCAGTACAACACAAGGAGAATCACTAACCCCTCTCCCTGGCTCTGTTCATCTGTCTTGCCTTCAACACATGGACAGTGTGGGCAGAAAAGGCCAGCACCAGTGTGATGGTACGTTGCAGGTGTCCAGTGTTGCTGGAGGAGGTCACCCCCAAGCGTCCTCGGAAATCCTCACTTGCATATTCTTATCGTATTTACTCATACTGGGACTTGCTTTGTGCTGTGGGAGGTGACCTGGGCCTTCAGTGTCCTGTGCCCTGAACATCAGTTCTGTGAAGGTGAACTCCTTGGACCTAGCATGATGTTCTGCAGGAAGCCGGGCAGTAATGGTATCAAGAAGGGAACCTGAAGCCTTTGGCACTACCTGGTGCAGAGTACCAGAGACACCAACTGGGACCTCATGAAAATTGCTCTTTTATATTACTTCTTTTTTTCAGTTTTAATATTTGTTATCTCTTTCTGGATCTGGAAAGCTTCAAAACTGCTGAAATTCCCAGGTCAACTCCTTCTTATTTCTGATTTTCTCTCCCATAAATGCTTTCATCTTTGATGTTTCTAAAAGATATGTTGTGACTGACAACCTGTTATTGAAACAGATATTTTGGGGTGAGAGTCAGAGATAGATGGTCATGGAAGGGGTTCTCTTACCTGTCTTTGCAGAGCAGAAGAGGGCATAACTGTCTGCTGTGGCCTTTCCTTTGGAGGAATTGGGCAAGATCTGCTTTAGTCCTTTGGAATCCTAAAGCCTACCAGCTCCTCTGAGACCTTGCAAGTCCTGCTCTCAGATTCTTATTGCACCTCTGCTGCTTCAGGTTCCTCAGAAACACATTCCCGTGTACATGGATGTACTTTATGTTCTGCCCAATAACTTTTAATGAATCATTAAACTTATCGTTATAATAACTGTTACCTGGTTTAAATATTTTACTATCTCTGTTCTTCCTCTGAACTTTTGTATGGATTTTGCTATTGTTTCTGCTGAGAGGTCGTCTTATTTCCCATGGATAATGTATCTTCTAATTCTCCTTTACATTTTCATTTTATGCAGCTGTGAGAATCAAGTGCTTTTGCTGTTACTATGAGGATGTCGTTAGACTTTTCCAAGACAGATTAATTAATAGCTGGCGAGATGAATTAAATAAATTGAGCACCAGCACCCTTCCAAAGCCAAAACTCATGATGAACTTCACAGGAATTTCAAAGGCAATAATTTTCACTTTTATATTTTTTACTTCCAGCCCTCTACTAAGTGTGACTCCAAGGGAACTATGGCAGAGCCTCCTCATGAGGGATTTCCAGACTGTTATTGAAGATTCAACAGATTCTCAAAAAAAAAAAAAAAAAAAAAAAAAAAAAAAATAAAGAAAATTGGTTTGAGTGCTTCACCTAAAGAAAAGCTGTAGTTGTTTCCAAAGCATTCCAGTCCAATCTCTTGAGAGCGCCTTAATACTCCAAATGCCCCATGTTATCAGTTCTAGACCGCTTGCTACTAGGTAGGAGTGAGTCCTGCAAGAACCACCCCTGTTGGGGGTCTTCAGACTCAGAATGACTGCGCTGATACTTAAAATGATAACCTATTCTTACCAAAAGCTTCTGACAAGCAGTCTCATTCAGATGAGCAAGAAATTACCAAGAAGTTTCTGATGCCCTTGTTTGTACCACATTATTCTACCAGTAGTGAACTTGAGCAACTGCATTTTTATACAGTATCTTTTATTAGCCAGCTATAAGCAACAGTGTTTATAGCCCTAGTGTAAACAATCAGTGGAATAGAACAATAAATTCCAAAATACGAGGATAGAAAATTAGGATACAGAAATCCAGCACATAATATCCACGTTAAATCTGACTACGAAGAGTAGAAGACAAGAGGACAAAAAAAAGGAAGGACAGTTGTTCAGAGCATCGGGTCTGGAAGAGGCCAGAACACTTGTATTTCTTTCACAGAACAGTGCAGAAGAGATACAATTTGTTATTGTGAAATTTGTTAGATTGTCATGGTGTTGTAAACCAGCATAAAAGCAACAGAAGGTTAGTTATGAACCAGAAATAGCAGTCCAGAAATCCTACAGCAAAAATAAGACTAAAAATCTACCCATACTGCTAATTGTATCATAAAATGTTCATATTGACTACAACCATTTCCCTTTTCAGTCCCAGTTCTTTATACATTATAAATAACAGCTGAGGATAGACAAATCAAAAGCTAACAAGCTACCCTGAAGTTCATGGCTGAGAACCTGATGGCACTCNGACATAAATGGATCATTATCTCTTTTAAAAACATTATTTTTTCCCCTCCAGAAATGAATGTGTTTGGTCTTACCCCACACCCTGCTTGAAATAAAGTGCTTTCTATCTAGTACATGACACACGGCTTCTCTTACAGCTTCACAAATTTCAATGACTGAGTTGTGAAAGTAGGTGTTTATTAAGCCAAGGTCAGATTTAAAGAGTGTGTGCTTCTTCCTTTGTGAGTGATCATTAAATCTTCAGTCAACTGATGCTTGCTATTTTGATAGTGTAGAAATACAGAATAAATGTCACCTTCCTCCAACCTACTCTGCCATATTTCTACTATAAATGGAAACCAATTCATCCCTGCAAGCTAATTCCTTCTTTTCTCACACAAAACATATATGACTAGAGGGTAAAAAAACCCAACAAAATTGCAACCAGTAAGAGAAAAGGGGACTGCAAAGAAGAGGGGGTCAGCAAACACTTCCCTCACGCTTTGCCATCATTTCACAGGCTGATTTATTCATCAACATTCAAGTTTACAACCAAGAGAGTGTCAATGCTGCAGGCATGAAATTGAAGAAATGTTCAAATAACCATCTCACAAGGAAAATTTAGGAAATAACCTTGCCTAATTAAAAAAAAAGCCTGCCAAGCATGAATGAAAAATGCATGTAGAAAAGCAATGTTCAGAGTTTTCCTACTTTTAATAGTAGAAGAGAAAGCTGGAAGCATTGGCATCGCGATCAGTTGAACTACCTTTGATGTCCACTCTGCTCTCAGCAGGGCGTTGGGCTGGAGACCCAGAAGTCCCCTCCTTCCTACATTACTCCACAACTCTGTAGCTAGAGGCCTGTCTGCCCCCAGCAAGACCAAGGCGAGGGGAAGATTTCCACAGAGAACACTTTATTTCTTGGGCAACAGCAGCTTCATTTGCAATTTCATGTTCTGTTTCTTCCGGGGTGAGAAGCCAGAGAGAAAATCTTACTTGGTGGAGGTCTTTTTTTTTGGGTGGGGGTGTGTGTCAGTCTTTCTTTCCAACAGACGGAGGGTAAATTTATGCCTTTCGAAAGAAAAAAAGAAAACAGAAAACGGAGATGGGAGGTGTAGCAGCCTTCAGCCTGTGGGAGGGGGTGGACCAGAGGGGTTGTGGGCCTTGGGTTTGCTCACCTAGCTCAGGTTTTGACTCTTGCTTCCAGTGCTGGGTGGGAGAAGCTACCAGGTCAACTTGGGTGTTCTTTTCACCTGCACACCAGTGCTTCCATCCCCACTGTTCCGTTTCAGCATCCCTGGGTCTCCTCATCGGATCACGTTGGAAGAGCCAGCTGGTGCCTGCAGCTCCCCAAAGTTATTCTGCACTGCGTATAGGCAAGCAATTTGCAGCACAGCAAGTGGTGGCACCTGGGCATCTGACCACTAATAGTCTTCTGCTTCTGCCATATTATACAATCAAATATCAGCTTCTTTCTCTCATCCAGAAAGCTCTGTTGTATTTTCTGCTATTGTAACCAATCAAACGTGTGAACAAGGATCAGTGTGATTCACTACACGCTCGGTGCTTAGTATTCCTTTGGGAAAAGGTGTCTTTAATAATCAGTTACCCATAGATTGTCATGTCCTGTGTACTCAAATTAACTTACTGACAGTTGTTGGGGACCTTCTCCTGGACTGTTACACTGGGGCAGAAACCACGAGTCCATCTTTTTTTCACAGCCCCATTTCACAATTCCCTTGCACATTTTGTTTAACCAAGAAAACTTGTTTTCCTAAAAGGCTTTTAAATCTATTTTTGTGGGGGCCTTTTAAGATAAACTAAATCATTGCTCTTTGTCTCTATTTCTGCCAATTTATTTGTAAAAATCTGCAAAGTTTTTTTGGTATATTATCTCTACGCATTTCCTTTCTGTCTTGTATCTGGTCCTTCTACAGAGCTGCATGGGAGAAAATCCTCCATTTTTGGGAGCTTGGAGCAGCTTTGAGGGCATACACTACAGGTCTGCTGGTTCACAGCTTCCCTGGGATGTGCTTCCTACAGGCTTCGCTTCAGCTGCACTTTGCAGGTATGTACGTACAAATGAAATATCTGACATATAGAGGCAAACACAACCGAGCAAGCTGAAAGCAGTCCTCGGTGGCGGCCATGCGCTGTGCACCGCTGCAGTTGTCACCTGCAATAACACTTCTCCAAATGTTGCTTTTGAACCATGCTGGTGATGATATTTCCTTGCTTCAGCTTCTTCCTCCCAGTTTGTTTTGAGGACTACAGTGTCCTTCATGGGATGGAGGATTTCTTCCCGTTCTCTCTCTATTCCCCCCCCCCCC
>VZTL01021695.1:22843-41502 GCA_013400535.1 Scopus umbretta
CCGGCGCATTTTCTTCAATGCAAGTGAATCCTTACCCTCTAAATAATTATAATACTTAACATTGCATCATATTTCAGGATGAAAAAACTTGATTTGTTTTGTCAGAAGTCAATATCAATCAATATTATATTTTTGGATTACATTATTTTCTTATCCTTATTTAACAGAGAAATTATTTTTGAGGATCGCAGTTCTTCCTGACGATTATCAGGGGTAAAGACAACCAACCCGTAAGACAGGAGCTATTTGTAGAGCACAGAGATAAATGGGAGGCAGCTGCCTAAGCAGAGGCATGACAATATCTTCTCTGCCAAAGTCTGCATTAAGCAATATCAACATTTACATGAGAGAAGTAGATTCGGCATCAAATATTAAGCACCGCTGCCGCGGTGGCTCCATTACACGGCGTGTTCATCCCCGTGCCCACAGGCTGCGCTGCTCCAGGCTCCTTGGTGCCCGCGGTCCCCTCTGCACCCAGGTGTGTTCTGCCTCCCGGCTGCCTCCAGCCGCCGCGGCCGCGCCGGGGCAGGGACCGGGGTCCCCTGATGCACCCAGGATGCAGCCCCCAGGGCTCCCCAGCCTCTCCAGCCATGGCTCTGGAAGCGAAGAGTTTGGTTCCGAGTTGGTTGTGCTGGAGAGGACAGATGCCTTATGAAGCCCTAAACTCTCAGTATTCAAAGGAGAGCTTTAAATAAAAACAAGAGGGCCCACGAGAATTTTTTTTTAAAATATAATTTCATTTAGGTTCTTTTTCTTATGACAGAATTTCAAAGTATATTGGACGGCTTGTTTATGTGAAAGAACCTGAGAATATTGACCTTCTGCTGCTGCCCCCCTGCTCCGCACTGTCCCCAGTACAGTCTGGCAAAAACTAAAAGGACAAAAGGGTAGTCAGTCTTTTTTTCCCAAATTTACACTTTTTGCTTTAGGTTTTTTTCTTGTCTCTTGTACTAAATCTTTTTCTTTTCTTCCTCTCCACCTATTTTTTTCCTTCCTTTTCCCTCTACTTTTTCCTCTCTTAGTTCACAGGCGCTTCACAATCCAGCCGGCACGGCTGCCGGCTGCTGCTCTTTGCTGTCTTTACCAGGTGTGTTGACCTATGGCTCTGCAATCCAGAAGCTGCGGAGAAGGAGAATCATTAAGCAGAAAAACTCTGCGAGAAGTGCAGAAGCACACAAAGCTGCTTGCTGGTGTAGTTTCATCCTGGGCAGAGGCTCCACCACCTCGTGCAGTGACTGGTGCTGGCCAGGTGAATGCGGTGCCCCTCTCTGCCCTCCCTTCCCAGAGAGCATTCTGCACCCCCTCCCACACGGCAGGGAGAATACCTGAGAACACCCCAAAACTGCCTACCATCGCCTGCAAACTGCCTGCCTTCATCTTAAACAATCTGCTGGCTGGCCGGGATGAGCACACCTCAATGTACTGTTGACCTCTTTGCAGATCTGTGAAATCAAAGAAACATGTTTTAAACACACCTCGGTAAAGATACAGACTACCTAAACAGCTACAAATTCAGATATACCAGCTCCTCTCCACCTGCTGCTCCCTAGAAGCGCGCACACACCACGCCACTGATCTTGAGGTGTCTGGAGAAAGCCTCTCCTACTCCTTTCCCTCCAGCTGTGCCTTCCTTCCCATCATAAATCACGCTACTTTTGCCAGCAGCTTTTAGCAGATTTTTTGGCGTGTTTTGCTCTCCCCGTGGGTCTCCTGTGCTTCCGCCTCTGCCGGCTGCGGGCAGGCAGGACTGGGCAGGAGAGGCTTGGGCTGGGTGGCCCTCTGCCAGCCGCCGGCACTGGGAAGCTCCTGCCTGCGCTGCGTGGTGTAATTATAATTCCACTCATGTCCTTAGATAAACTGGCAATCTGGCACAGACGCGTGCCAAAACAATCAGGGCGGCAGTGCCGGAGCGTGGCACCGTCCCCTCGGTGTCTGGCCAGGAGACTGCGTCGTCTCCGAGAAAGAAACCTCAGCGCCGTCGCGTGGGGACGCCGGCCGTGGGGTGCCCCGGGGTGGCGGGGGGCTGCGCCCCATCCTCGGCAGCGCTCTGCCCCTCGCAGAGACCTCCCTGGCCCGCGGCAGCACAGGCAGCCCTGCAGCCCCAGCCCCACCAGCCCTTTTGCAATCATTTTTAGTCTGAGACCCTCTCCCCCGTTTTAGACCGGATGCCTTCACAACGTAAATATTTGCCCGAAATGATCCTATACTTAAAAGAGAGCCTTAACATCCTCTGGAGCTGTGCCTGACCCCAGAGCATCCGCCGCAGACCGCAGACCCTGCTGTCTGGCCACCTCTGGGGTATCCAGTACCTGGATGCAGCGAGTGGGAAACCTGGCAGGCAAAGCCTCTCCAAGAAGCGCCGTCAGGGTTGTGAACTCAGGGTTTTTAACATACTCTCACTGAGGGAAGGGGTTTTACTACACTACGCTGTGTTGTACTGCACAATAGAGCTTCCCTGTCACGCTGTACTCATGTTGTTCCACCTTGTGATAAGCTGTTATTAAGTAGAAGAAAAGGCCTAGGTGACAGTTTTTTATTTTTATACTTACATCTGATATCCAATGATGAATTAAAATAGTACTCTTACGGAAATATGGAACATATGCATATGAAAAACGAATACAAAGTAAGTTCATTATTATCAGTGTTATTACAATGAATACTTAATTAGCTCATCATAACAGCACACTTGCAGTAAAATGTTCTCACTGATTATAAAGTGCTAAATCTCCATTAAGTGATACAAATGACAAATGAACACCTACGGACACATATATGACAGCCACATCAATAAACAATGAATTAACTGTCTCTAATTTATAAAAAGGAACGCTTTCTTTGAAAAACTATTTCTTCGCTGTCATTTTTAAAAATTTCTTCTACCATCACACCACTAGCTAAGACCTCGAGACGCTTTGGCAAAAGAGACAGCAGTATTAACTTTAACGCTGGTGTGCAACTTTTGGGTGCAGGAGGAGGAAAGAAATGGAGCTGGTGCTGTGCTCGGACCCGCGGGCGCAGGGGCCAGAGCTCGCGCGGGGCAGCCACGCTCCGCTTGCACGCTCCCGTGCCCGGCCGTGGCGCTCGCCCTCCCCGGCGTGCCCGCCGCTGGAGCAGAAGCAGGACCGAGCCCCTGCCCGTGCCCAGGCGTTGCGGGTCCCCGCAGGGCGCAGAGCGCCCAGAGCCAGGGCTCGCGGCCGGCAGAACGCGGCGAGAGGGCGGCAGGGCCTCAGCAACCCGTGAACTGGTGAACCTGGTCCTGCCTGATCCCCCCCCAAATGATTAATTTGCACCTGAAAATGGGCCCGTCCCTGGAAACAGTACTTGCTTTGGTAATTTACGAAGAACAGGTACCTTAGCATATATTCAGCTTGTCACGTTTGTGTTGTTATGTGGGCGCTGTACTTTGCATTATCAGCCTTACTGGCGGTTGTGTGTGATGGTCTTTATTGGTGCTTTACTTCCACGTCACAACGCTTGACTGTTTTCAATCGTAGTAAACGTTGTAAATACTAGAATAAAAGATCATTTTACTTCAAATATAAATGTAAAATCATAGATCCTGATTACAGGGGTAGGAACCCTATGGCAAAATTAGCACTGGGGAACAGCTGCTAAAAATGAAGATACTTACTAAAGTTCAGCTCTGCGCTGCCAGCGTTGGTGTGAGTGGAGGACAGCTCACCCAGCTGGCTCTCCAAGGTCAGCTCGTTTTGTGACAGACCTCTCAGGACAGTAACCTCCTTCAATAACCAGCTCCAAAGACTGTAGAAACTAGCTGGTAGAGTCGTCTCTGCTCTGCTGGATCCCAAACCTGGGAAAATAAAGCCAAAAGAAAATGGATGAGTTATCAAAATCCCTTTCAAAAGAAAAAGAAAAATGGTGCAAGTACCCCTAAAGGTGCAAATACTCCCAAAAGAAAGGAAAAAAGTATTTTTCTCTCTGAAGGTAGACTTTGCTGTGTGCAGATNGTGGGTGCTTTCGCTATTTCTCAGGACCTGGCTCTTTGTTAACGGTGTGTGTAGCTCAGGCTGAGCTTTGAGAGTTGACTTCATTGCTGCAAGAGAAATGTGGAAAAGAGCAGCAAAGGGACTGGATTTTGGGAAGGAGGCAAAGTTGCAACTAAATAAAAGAAGAGTTTGTTTCCAGTAGCTGGCTGGAGCAGCAGCAGCCCATTGCTGCCACCAGCATACCTCCAGGTGGGTTTGGTGTCTTTAAACACCTCTCTGTGGTGGTCCTAACTGGAGGGCTGCAGTGGATGGAGGAGCTGTCGATCTGAGCAGGCATGGGGCGGGGCTGGGCTGGGCTGGATGTGCCCCCAGGATCAACTCTGCTGGCTGATGGCATGGAGGAGCATAGACAGCCCCACCTGGCAGCTGCAGACGGTACCACCAGTGCGTCCTCATCTTTATCTTGAAGTGAAGCATCGTATCTTCGTATCCTTTTGCTCTTGATGAACAACGATGAACAGAGTTGTTTATGTCTAAGAAAATCCATACGCTGGCGAGCCTTATCAAGGATGGGATCTCCATGGTGTGCCGTGCCCTGGCGAGATGCTGCACTGCACGTTGTCCTCTGCATCCAGAGGGATGTGAGATTATCTATGATTCCCTTTTTCCTTCTCCTGTGGTCTCCCTCCAGTAAAAGGCATTTTTATCAAATACCTTACGGGGTTGAATGCCTTTCTTACTGGGACCTGCAACAGACCTTTGTGCTGCTGCATCACATTCATGAACACAGTTAACCACCTGCATACTGAAGTTTATCTACTGTGCTTTACTTGGACATGATAGCTTCTGTGTTGATGTCTCAGGAGACTGACGCTTGTCATCCCTGAGTCCCCAGGCCGGGAAGCCAAGGAGCCGGGGTTTGCTGGCATGTTTGTGTTCAGCTCAGTGCTCGTCCTTGAGCTGGCAGGCTTGAGCAGAGGGAAAAGATGTCCCTTTAGGCTTCTGGCTGTCAGTAAAAGAAAGGAAGGATAGCATCATATAATTTCTCATCCCCAAATATTTCTGTTTATACATTCATTTAAAGAAGAGGAAGATGGGAGCAGCAGATATTGGTTTATCAAAGGGAGTTGTTCCTGACTGGCTGCCTGACCTTCAGTGTACCATCAGCCCTGGGCCTAATCTGATGTTTCTAGATGTGCAAATAATACATCCATCTCAGGCTCAGCATTCAGAGGTTTGCTTTTCATGGGCAGTCAGCTCCTGCTGCTCTCATTTTTTGCCCTACATTTTCTCACATATGTAAGAACAGATCCATGAAAGCATTTACTGATGACTGACTTTGTAATTTAACCTGTTTTCTCCTTGGGAAAAAAACAAACAAAAAAACCCCCCACCTTTACAGATTAACAATCAAGTTAACAGCTTTTGTTGTGTATATAATAGCACATTACCCTCGTGGTAGACTTCAGTCCTATAGTTCTGTGGCTTCATAATTCCACAAGAATCATAGAACCATACAATTGTTTAGGTTGGAAAAGATCTTTAAGATAATTGAGTCCGGCCGTTAACCTAGGACTACCAAGTCCACCACTAAATCATGTCCCTAAGCACCACATCTCCANATATGCTGACAGAAATAATACCTGTATGCTCACAGAAATACAGGGCAGACTTTGATGTGGACTCATTTAGATTTTTCTGAAATTAAATTTCTTGTTCATGAGAGAAAAGAAAGCTTATTTCTCTCTATGTCAGGTCAGAAGCAAAGACCTGTATTTCTCTAGATCTAGTTGGTGGAGCTAGTCCTCATTTTTTCAGCTTGTTTTAGTTTTGTGGTTGTTTGCATTTTGGGAGCACTACTGCCACAAGCCAACACTCAGAAAAACAGCATTTGGTGGTGGCAGGTGGGTGGGATGGGTGGTGATGGTGAGGATGCAGATGCAGGAGCTCCTTGACGTTTGCTCTGGGCGGGTAGAGCCCAGGGCAGCAGAGCAGGAGGATGAGCATCTTCCCAGCACAGAGCTCTGCTGCGCTGTGCATGGCTTGAAAGGGCATGGAGAAGCAGGGATCCAGGCAGGAGCGCTGGCCTTGCAGAAAGCCCTGCTTGTCAGCATGTCCTGGATGGCTGAGTGGCAGTCCCGTACAGAAATGCCTCTAAAGCTGCTTATCCTGAGAAAACTGGCAATGTTAAACCATTCAGCCATCTCCATACAATGTAGTCCATTTACTCGTAATACCACACCCCTATTCTGGAGTCAAAGAAGGGGATGGGGGAAGCGCTTGAAGGTGCACAGGCAGCTTTTGCAGCTTCACACGAGCACCAAAGGGAAGCGTGACCTGGCTAAACCCCAAGGAAAAGAACATTTACCACAAACTGGTATTTCATTGCCGTTCCAGATACCGCTGTGGTGAAGGTAGTTAACGAGAGCCTCTTATGCAGGAGCTCTCCCTGCTGTGCAGCAGCCCTGCTCCCAAAGCCCTTCGCTGCACCCTCCTCTCAGCCCGGGCAGCAGCACCCTGCGGGCACAGCGCCCTGCTCCCCAACACGTGGGACAGCCTCTTCCACCCAGTGGAAGGCAGTCGCTGTCCCCAGGGGAGTGTGTCTATCCACAGGCCTTCTGCAAATCCAGCCCCTCTGATGTCTCCCTAATAGCAGAATCAGATATCCTGAATTATCAGTACACTGAAAGCCCTGGACTTCGTTCCCTTTGCAAGCTTTGCTTCTGTGCTCTTGGGCAAGGCTTGATGCTGCCGCTTTTAGTCACGCAGTAAACCGCACTTACTTCAGTGTGAAGTATCCTAGAGTGCTTTTTGAAAGCTAAAGAATCTGATGGAAAGACTTTTTAAGGCATTTTTAAAACTGCTTTTTTTGTTTCCTTAGTGCTGACACATCTCCAGAAGGCTGTGTCGTGACGACTTAATGTCTTTGCACATCCTGACAGATGCAATGCTGTGTCATTCTCCAGAAAGCCTAGAAACATCATTTACCTATAGCTCTCAAACCGCAACTACCACAGTCACACCTGCCATTTGAGCTGCTTCTGGGCTGTAGATATCCTAAACTCTTCTGAACCATTCTTCAATTCCTGCTTCTGTGCTTATTTACAAGTGGGTCCTTTCCAATGTGATGTAGGCAAGGTTTGGGCTTGGCATGAACCCTGCGGATAAAACGAGATTCATGTACCCCCGCCCATGCAAATACTGACAGCTGTGAAGAGAATGAAAGGCAAAGTCAACAGGACTGCAGACAACACATTTTTAAGAAACAAATTGATCTCTTGGTGAAGATACATGCATGGGTACCCACACACACGTGTCCAAAGGCACAAAGGCGCACACATGCCATTCCCAATTTGCCAAGATGTCTTTTTGAGGAGGAGGCTCCCATAGTGCTGGTGCTCATGAGGAAGCCTTTCCTTGTCTTCTCCTGTACCCAGGCAATGCCAGGCTCCTCATGCCTGTGTCAACCCTTTTCGGATGAGCAGGGTGCTGCCTGCTTGCCCCCAGCCTGGTGATATATACATATACTGTCCTGTCCCTCCCAGCCCTGTGTCCCGAGAGCTGCCAGAGGCAAGGAGCTGCCCGAGAGGAGACTGCAGCCAGCACTGCTTAATGGCTTGGCCCCGGCCACCGATACTTCCTTTTCTTTCCACCTTCTTTCCCATACCGATTTCCTCTCTTTCTTGCAAGGGCTGTAGTATGCAGATATGATACACAATCCATGATGGGCAACATTCCCTAAAGGCTGGGGGTGGGGAACGGGAGGAGGTTACGGACCCCTGAGCATCACTTGCTGGTAATACATTTGCTTGTTCCTTCTCTCTGCTTGTTTTCCCTTTTTGATCCCTTTCAGCAATAGCAGAGGTGCTGCACGTCTGTACCTGTGCACTCTCCATGGGGTGAGGCATTGACATTTCTGACCAGCTGGCTCTGGACTTGAGCTTGAACTTGGCCTGAAAATGCAGCTGCTGCCTGATGCCGCCCTGTGAGCACGGCCGTGAGGCAGGAGGCTGTGGGAGGTGGGTTGGAGGAGGAACGTCTGACCCTGAGTCACTTCAATCTTTTTCTGGGATGATCAGTTGTTGCTGGCTCCTTTCCGATTCTCCCCTCTTCACAATGATGATCCTCAGGTAAATAAAAGTGCCATCACAGACATGACAGAAATGATCCCAGCTTCTCAG
Organism: Scopus umbretta; assembly: GCA_013400535.1. Classification (NCBI taxonomy): domain Eukaryota; kingdom Metazoa; phylum Chordata; class Aves; order Pelecaniformes; family Scopidae; genus Scopus; species Scopus umbretta. The sequence continues at coordinate 30,975 of VZTL01021695.1, forward strand.
GCTGCTAAGTGAGCAATCACCTCACTGAGGACTATTGAAGTACATAAAGCCAAGGGTTCCTCCTGGCCACACGTGCTTCTGCTCAGCCTCTCCTCTTCCGTCCTGAAGGCAGTGATGCTGCTTCCAGTCTGTTGCACGGTATTTTTAGGAATACATATTTTTAAATTAAAAAAAAAAATCCCTTCAGCTATTACAGTTTGCCATAATGGTGCATTTACATTATTCCACCAACAAAACTAAAGCTGCAAATCTAGCCTTTCCTCTCATTTTGGATTTGGAATGCATTTTTGCATTTAGATTTGGAATGAATTTTTGGATTTCCAAACACGGCAATATGCGTTGTTTGGAAGTCAGGCTCAGCTTACCTTGGCCTGGAGGTAGAGGAATTTGACATGAGGAAGGTTCCCTTGAGCCATGCGCACCTGCGGCCGGCAGCTGGGGGGGCTTGGTCCCCACTCCCCACCCGTGCCATCCTGGTGTGGGAGCCCCTTGGGTGGCAATGCTGGTCCGCTGTAATCCCTGTAATGCCATGGAAATGTGCATCCTTTCTCTTCCCCCCGCCCTGCATTTGTATGACACCCCAGACTTGAGCAGCTTCCATATCAGTTCTGTCTGTGCTGAAATTAAATTCAAGCAGCGGTAGAAAGGTAAAGGCAGTGTTTCAGCAGAGAGGTTTATGAAGCAATTGATCTCAGTGACTGACATGCTACAGATCTGATGGGGAAAAACGTTCAGAGACAACGAGGAAACTAGTTTTAAAGACCTTGGGTTTTCTGGTTTTCTCCCCCCCCCCCCCCACACCCTCCGCCTGAGACACTNNNCCCCCCCTCCAAATTCCTGAAGATGTAAAGAGGTAAGAAATAAGAAAAAAAATGACTGAATAAAGATATGAAGGTAATTCAAGACCTTACCAATAACAAAAATGTCTACTACATTCCTGAGCTGCCTTCTACTTCTTATGAAATGCACCACAGTAATAATAAATATGTTGCAAAATACCTGACAACTCTGTTAGGTTATAAATGTATAGTAGCTGTCAATAATTCTCTTTGTGTTATGTTGAGATAGCATAGTAAATAACTTAGATTAGTATAGTGTTTATGCAGTTGCTGAAACTCTTCAAAGATATGTTCAATGAAAGTAAAAACATTAGATGAAGAGAAAAAGTCATTCCAGATTAAAGTATATAATGACAAAGAGAAACAAGCTTTCAGTAACAATACTTAATGAAATCAGAGGACAAGTGTGTGCATGTGTGAAAGATGTAGAAAGAGTTGGAGAAAGCCTAAATACCTATATTTTGTCTTATCCTTCAGAATTTCAGGAGATGAGGGTGCAGTACTCCCAACTCCAGGCAAGGGATGCGGGTGCTGCTGCGTGCACAAGAGTGTTTATTGCAGGAAGATGTCTGCCAAGTTAATTAGCAAAGATGGGGTGAACCCTTCTCCCTGCAGACAGCCAGTCCCCAGCCTCTGCGGCTGCACCAGCCGTGCCGCTGCTGCCTCTCCCTGCCGTGCCGGAGCGGACAGGCGGCTGGGCTGTGCTGACCGAAGGACCACCCCGCGGTGAAGGCACACAAACCATGCTCACGAGTGGCCAGAGGTTATTCCTGCTGGGGAACACAGATTATTAAACCTCAGCCAGTATTCACTGTGGTCCCTTTCTTCCATCAACTCTCTTCTCCAATATTGTATTTCTTATTCTTTTGGGAAAATACTGCACTATTTAATAAGAAGAACAGGTTGCTTCGGTACACCTGAGCATTGATGATTGACTCTCAGGCTTTTTTAATAATTCAGCTGCAAGATAGGCCATGTGTATCCAAAATTCACCTAAAGAAAACCCCAGAGAAGAAAACCGAGTTTGAAAATTTTCCTGTTGGAAGCTGGGGGTGGAGAGACTCCTCCCAAGCCAGCTGGGAGCAAACCCACCTGCCTGTCCTGAAGAGGTGGTTCCACCTGGGACTCGGCTCATTTACTGACCAAGAGCTAAACCAGGGAACAAAGTGAAGTGAGCAAGCAGTAATAACCAACACAATCCCTTCAGGCAGAAAGGAGGAAGACAGAGCTGAAGGATGGCTTTGTCTGGAACACAGACAGCTTTGTGTGTGGACCACATTCATCACATTGTGTTTGAATCTGACTCTTCCAGAGCCAGAAGATTCCCTCTGGGGGCTTGTTTCTAAGCCAAGTTTAGCTTAGGCACGCAAAACCTTCACAAGCCCACATTAGCAGAGGAACCAAATATTCTTGTCCATATTCCATCTTTGCTGACTTTTAGGGTGGTTGCATTTGACACAGAGGAAACAAAGCACAGAGCAAGGCTCCACTAACATCTCCCAGTCAATGACATGTCTTACAAGGAGTTGCCCAAGGAACAGCTGGACGCACAAAGCATGTCTGGCAAATGGACCTTTCTTATTAGTAAACCTTTCCTTGGATGTTAGGTCAGCAACATCTCTTGAATGTTGTTCCAAGAGCAGGAGATGACGATCCTCTGCAACTCCAGCAGAGTTTTGAATGCTCCCTGCAGCTACTGCTGCAACAAGAAAAACGCCCGGTTGCTTTTCTCCTGACTGCTCTCGGGTACACCTGCTGATGGTATGTATTTCCTGCTGCTCAAAAAGTGATTGTTTTGATATGAGTTTTCAAGATTCTTCTATAAAAAGACAAGAATTCCGCTGACTTGTGCAATTTTGCATTCACCTCTTTCCAACCATATCACAACCAAGGCAGTCATCAGGGCTGCAAACCAGAATAAGGCAAGGGAAAAGGATGACACGCAGGTCCTGTTTATCCCATCAAGTGCATAGGAGCAATCTTCATATTGCCTTAGGGAAGGTAACACATATTGGTAACTAGGGGGATAATCAATCTGCAGGCAACACATGAAGAAAACAAGGAAGCATGTTTCAAGAACACAACAGAGTAGATATACCCTGAAGGATTAGGGGAAAATGATTGTTTTATCTTTTCTGACATTAACAGCACAAGTATACACACATGCACCAAATCCATTAGTTAGCTGGGATTTATTTCTTGTCCTTGTTTTTCCACAAGTCTTGAGTTTCTTCCCATGTTCTGTTAAATCTCTGGCAAAATTTCCCTTGAGTTCAGCAATAAATTAGACCCTTTATGAATTACATACCTCTGATGCCTCCTCAGAGAAATAAAACGTTAACGGGATGCACTGTTGTGCTGGAGCAGCCGGGAACTCTGTGAATCGCTCCCTCCATCATCATTTCAGCTACCAAAATGCACCCAGTTACCACTACCAAGATATGTAAGTCACCCAAACCAGGTGGATTCCTACTCTTTTTATTGTCATGTTGTAAACCTCAATTTGATGTACTGTTTCTAGCTATGCAGAAAGAACAAGGTTATAGCAAACCTAAAATATAGTTATCTGTAGCAAAGCATCATACAATTTACAAGGCATTAAAACGTTAATTTTTCTTACATTGCTGTTGGTAAATATTGACTTTGTACTCCTGGCATTTTAAAGGATGACAGCCTTAAAGTGCCATTTATCATATGCATATTCTGGGAGTTAATTGAACCATTCAGTGTCAGATACTTACACAGCCTGTTACATGGCCATTTATGTGTGTTCTTCTGTTTGTCCATAAATAGAGATTGGTCATGGCCCCATTGAAGGCTTAAATTTGCTTGTGAGAGAAACTGTCTGGAAGGGAACAGCACTGGAGAAATCTCTGTCAGGGAAAGGAAAATCTGAAGGAGGCTACATTTCTGAATTGTTTCAGGGAGCTTTAAGGAAATCTGTTGATCTTTTATGGCTGATGCCTGTCTTGATCCCCATTAAGTCTTGGATCTTTGCCTTCCAGTACAGCTCTCTATAAATAAACCCAGAAAAAAAAGGGTCAAAACTTGTTTATTTTGATAGTCTTTAAATTTTGCTCTCCCCTGCCTGGTTAGGCTTCACCTAGGACTGGATAATTTTAATCTGTTGTTCTATCTTCAGTATAGCACTCGATGCTAGTGGCTAAAACATGCAAAACTCCTTTGCGACTGATGCTAGAATGGCCTTAAATTTGAAGTCCTAACAGCAAGAGTTGAGCTGACCCAGAGTCCAGGCCTGAAGAAACAGAAAACTAAGTACACAGCAAGTGAGAAGCTGAGCTGATAGAACAGAATGCAAAACTGCATTTGGGAAACACAGACAAAAGTAATCAACAGACCTTACTGGGGAAAAAAAAAAATCTATGTCCAAATGAATCATCAAGCATAAAAAAGGAATTATTCAGTATTCTATGAGAAGTCTTCCTGTGATGTAAGCACAGATCTATTATAACAATATTTCTACATAACAGTGTAGAAAAAGCAGAAGTATTTTCTACATTTCTGCTGTTTTGAAGAATATGCAGAGGAGATAGAATCATGGGTTAAGAGAAAAAACAAGACATTCCTTCTGTCCTCAGTGACTGGGAGAGAGATGTAGCTTCCCCAACAGCAACATGGTAAAAAAAAAATAGTTTGTGTGTGTACTAGAACTGCTTAAAGTGTTTCCTGACCTATAGCTAGTTTTAACAAACTGACATTTGGAGAGTCCCGAGATGTGAAAAAAGAGCCCAACATGTCAAAACAAAGCAGACAGAACTGTGCCAGTACTGAGGCAAGGACTGATCTAGGATAAGGTGGGTCAGTGAGAGCGTTTTGACCCAGCCTTGTTCCCATTTGACTCAGAGCAATCTGTTTTTGGCAGTAGAAACAACAGCTCCCGAGACAACAGCGATTCCTGTACAAGAACATATCTGCTTGGATAGTTGTCCTCAGGACAAACCTGTGCCAGGTACAACAATCCCTCCTGGAGCAGATGAACTTCTCTACGGCACTGACGTGGTGCAAGTGTCCCGAGCAGTACGTGCATCGACGCTCCTGCCACGGAGACTCACATCTCCTGCGAGAACGACCTTGGGCTCCCAGACACACTGCCTACCTGCTTCCCCATTGCTTCTGCAGGCCACCACAGCAGCTAGGACGCCTCAGGGGTCTTCCTGTGGCTGTGCATTGGATAACTGTTTTCCAAAGTACATGATCACTGAGGTTGCAAAAAACATTTTTCAAAAGCTCGCAGTCTCCATGATGTTCAGTGCATTTCGGTACATTTCAAAATTTCACCTCAAGTTTTTTCCCTGCTTACGTAGTTTGACGATTTCTTTAGCTATTTGTACAGACAACAGCACACACATTTCTTCTTTCTGCAACCCCTGCTAAGTCTCTCTTTTCTTCCTCATCCTCTGACAGGTTTACACACTTCTGCTTTTGCCCTGTGATTCTGAGAATCTCTTTGAACTTGCTTTTAGTCAAAGTCCTCCAGGAGCCTGGTTCCTGCCAAAGCACTGAGCTGAGTTCACTCTTTGTAGATTTGGTGAACTTCTGGGGAGCATGTGTGTTCCCACACTGCTGGATTTGTACTGAGACCTGGTGCCAGCTGACAGTTCAAGTTACTTATCTGATGCTTCTCCTTACGTGGAAGTGGCAAAAATCTATCTGTGCTTCCTCCAGATTTGTAGCTGACATCAAAAGGCATTAGTCACAATCAAAGTCCCTGTGGTATTTTCAAATATCTAATGATATGGTTAATAACATTATCAAGAAGCCACCACTGAACGTATGATTTCTGGTGTTCTTCTGGGACATTCTGTAGGTGAGGGGTTTTTTTTAATTCAGGACCACTATATCAGACGAGAGCACAAGTTTTTGGATACCCATGATAGGACTAACAAATATCCTCTACAAGCCTTCCCATCAGTGGCAAAGTGTCAGCTCAGCCATGGTGCAGGTGGCTGTGCCAGGCAGCAGGCTTTCACCTAAAGTTCTGGTATTGTAGAACCCTGAAGGAAGAGAGAGGTAGATCCAATTATCAAGATAAATCAGGATACAGACCACATTTCCCTGTGTTTCTCTGGCATGAGCTTGGTCTGACCACATTCTCATGTTCCTCCACATCACCTGAGGTCCCTGCAGGACTCAATTATGAATCCTCACATTGTACCAGAGGCTCTGGGGCCACCGAGACCCTGTCCCGTCTGCTCTTGGCAGTCTGGCAAGCGTGGCTCCTGCTGTCCCCTCAGCCCTGCACTGCAGTGAACCCAGGCTGAGACTGGCCACTGCACCAGTAGGCTGTACTGCATGCCTGTGGTCACAGCAACCCCCTCAGCCCGCAGACCTGCCAGATGTATTCCCATGCTTCCCAGCAAAGGAAATAACTAAGTATGAATGGACACAAGGTGGTAAGGCTTCATGTCATTCAAGAAGTTGGAAACATCTTTGAGCAAGAAACACATTCTAAATGTTTCCTGGACTCTCATCCCCGACACAACCATTGGCCATGAGACCACAGGTGTCCTCCAACACAGCCCCAGCCCAGCAGAAGCAGCACTGCCCCAGTGGTGTGCCCAGCACACCATGCTCGTTCCTGCTAATAGGGCTCTGCTTCCCCAGTATCCCTAAAGCAGCACCCTACTGACCTGCCCCGAGTTTANATAAAAAGATTTATAATATCTAAACCAATTATGATAGTGAAAAGCAGCATTAGGTATTCCACACTCTTCTTTTTTCCCCACATATCTTCTTTTTCACATATCGATGCATCTAACTAAGCACAATGTCATTACTGTAGAGCATTTAGTAAAGATGCTGTTATGGGGATTGAATTAAGCATGCTCTCAGAGGCTTTCTCCCTCAGATGACAAAAGCTGCCTGTTTTTCCTATACCCAAAAAGTACAACAAAAAAATTACATTTCTGATGACTTAAATTTCAAGGTGGAGGAGTAATCAAAGAAAAACATAGTTCCCATATCTGCACTGATGCACAAAATGGCCTCACCTTCCCAACAGCAAACAGAGCAGTTCTCTTATTTAGTGGTCAGCTTGGAAATGGAGTCCTTACCCACCACCTCCCCGCGTGGCATCCAAGCCCTGTTTGACCTCAGGCCTTGTGCAATGTACCAGGAATGCTGTGTACTGCACTATAACACTGAAAAGATATTAATGTATTAGTACACAATTAAGGAAAATATGGAAATGTATTTATGAATCTGACTTGTCTTTTGGTCTACTTGAGAGTGCAAGCACACCAGCACACATTTAGGTGCATAGCTGGTCACTCGTTCACATCAGTAAGGCATGTATAAGTTATGTGTGTTTTGTTTGGTCCACCCCCCCCCAATATTATACTTGTGAAAATTCAATCTATGTTCTAAAAAATCCAAGGCTCTTGCACCTAGTTTACCCAGATATGTGCTTAAATATTGATGTTTTAATGATGCGTTCTTCAGAGTCCCTTATTTTGCCAGAGAATATTTTTAAAGGCTTGATCTAAAAGGCATTGGGGGAGTTGAAATTACAGCACTTGAAGCCTCTGACAGAAGCTGTATTGTGGTAGCAGCACGGATTGCATGCTAAAAGGCTCCACATGGGACTTCCTAGTGCTCCATTCGGTATACACTGGTCTGTGCTGTTTTGCACCAGGGAACACACTGCTTCAGCAGAAAGGAAGCTGCTCCTCCATTTTCAAGTCCATTTACCCAGAAGAAGCCTCTGGCTCCAGACGATGGTGTTCAGCTGTGGCTTCCAGTGGGAGAAGCTCTGCTGGGACCACTCAGGGGTCACACTGTGTGGGCAGCAAAGGCTCTGGATACCATGGCCAGGGAAGGATGGATACCCAGCTCTTATCACCTTGAAGCTTTGTCAAGAGCCTCATAGCAGCAGCCAGAAGGAGACACCAAGGGACAGCTGTGGGCCTGGAGACCCACAAGAGAATCAGCATACCCCTGCTTGTGATGATGCCACTCACCTCTGCTGAGCGCGGAGCAGTCTGACACACTCACGGAGCGACCCAGCAAGTGGGAGGTGGGGGCACACCAACCTGCATCCTGAGCCTAAAGTGGAAAACCTCACTAGGACCTCCACCTCCCAACCTCAGTCCTCTACAGAGCATAGACAAGGCTCATCTTCAAAGCAATGTCAACTAACGCCTGAGTTTAAGGGTGCGAGCAGAGCCACTTGCCTCAGTCAGCGCTCTACCCTTTCTCCCTTCCCTCTCTCTCAGGAGCAGCACCCCCCAGGTTGCTCACCTCATGGGCACCGGTGCTCAGGTGAGCAGCACAGGACCCGCTGCCAGGCAGACTTCTCCTCTAATGCACAAGGAGGCCCATAGCAGCTACGCCCCTTTTATTGCTCCCTTCCCTGAGCTCAGGTGAGTCCTCAGGAGTTTTCCATTTTCTTTTCTACTCTTTAGCAGAGAGCTAAGTAGCGGCTGTCACTGACGCTCTCAGCATCATGCAGCTCAGCTGTGGCGGAGGGCAGGAGACTTTAAATCACAGCCCATTACCGTGTTAATAGAACACAGTTTTATAGACCACTAGTAGGAAAATGTTTTTATCTGTTTTCTGGATGGGTGTGAGGTGCTAAAATGGCAAAATAATTTTCTATCTTTGCTCGATGTAGAGCTGTAGTCTCTCTAGGTATGAAGTGGTGTAGTCCTGTTGAAAAAATACATATGCAGGTGTTGGATTTAGCAAGTGAATGTACTTGGATTAATATGGACTTTTTTCTGTTTGTCAAAATACAAAGATTTCTATGTTTGAGCCTTGATACTGGCTTGTCTTCTAAGATATAGAGTTAATCACAGTTTTATTTCTTAGACAGTAAAAATATTTTCACTTTTGAATTCACTGGCTAATATTTATCATCTGTTTAGCAACTTATTTTCTGGTTTTTTATGTCGAAGAGAGAAAACTTAGACAAAGAGGAACAGGGTTGCAATGGCCACTTCTACTGCTGCTGTGAGGAGTCTCAGTCATTTTGTCAGAAATTTAAAGAACAGGTATTAAAATGAGTATTGCAAAGTCAGAACACAGTGCTTCAGAATGGCAGAAATTGGGTCATTTGTGTAGGTAATTATATGACAGTGTCTTGGTGGAAAGAAAAATAATCTTTCAACTAAATACATTTAATGTGCTTATACAGCAAGAGATGAATACTTCTTAAACATTAAAAAAACCCAAAGCTTTTTTTCAGATAAGATACCAAACATAAATCTCGGTCAGTTCAGAGATAACTGTTATCATGTCAATTTAGTGGCCAGCAGATGTTCTGGATCGTTGGAAAGTGTGTGGTTTTATTTGTTAACTTGCAAACATGATGTGCTAGTTTTGGCATTTGTATACCACACTGGTATTAGCCTGTAAACAGTCAAGGTTGCATTAGCTACAGCTAATGCCTTTCTTGAGTAAACACTCGATATTCCTGCTTGTGATGAATGTTAAGGTCCGGAAATCTGTTGTTTTGGCCCTGAAAAATGACTGTAAATGCTCTGTATTGCAGATCTAGAATGCCTTCAGTTCTGTCAATGTTTCAATTCTGTCACTGGTGCAAAGAAAATAAACCCAAGAACAACAACAAAAAAACCAACCAAAAAACTCCCACAAGGAACAACCCCAGTCCTTGAAACATGCCAAAACAATCCTTCTGACTCCCACCATATACACATGAAGGAATTCCATTAATCAAGTATGCTGTACAGAAGAAAACAAGTTAACACTTTTTCATTGTTTTCCTGATAATTTATTCCATGACAACGTTCAGTGTTTTGAGTCCTTCGAGCGGGATACAATCTCCTGTTTTGGCTTGTAGGCACAGCTGCATGTCCCTCTGTGTGCGGGTGGCTGGTTTTGGTTCAGTGTTGTGCTCCTGTCATTGCTAACCTTGTGCTAATGGCTGATGATGGATGATGGGCGTTGGCAAGGCCATGCAGCTCGACCTTGAACTCCAAGACACATTGCACGAAAACGCCTAAGATGCAGTTTTGGTTATTTGTTCTTGTCTTAACAGCTTTGGAACTATTGATGAAAATACTGGAAAAAAATACTGGTGGTGGTTTCATCAGGTTGATTTAAAGCAGCAGGGCCAACAACATTGTTCCTCCTTTGTTCTGCACCCTTTGTGTAAAGCACAGGCATGCAGGGGTAAAGTAAGGAGGATGCTTTTTCTCTGTCTTCTCTTTCTGTAGAGTTAACCAGACAGGAGGTTGACAGTACCTTGCTCTTGCCAGTGACCAGCTGCCTGAGATCATGTTTTAGAGTAATTTTGTGAGGTTAACTCTGGAATCACCATAATAAGCCTAGATAATTTTAACCATAACATCCAGGTAACATAGAAGTCCATTAAGATTGGGGATGGCAATGAAAAGATACCCGGCAGAGAAGTCTACTGCAACATCCATGATCATGCAGAATGTTGGTCATCTGCACTGTGCCTAAATGTTTGGCCTCTATAGGTCAGGACTAAGCCCAGAGGATGGAGGTTGTGGCCATAAGAGAAACCTCAGCATCCATGGGGGCTGTCTGTGGGCAGCAAGAAGGCCCTAGGGTGTAACTCCTGCATGAGGAGTCTGGTAGGGGTGCACTGGTGCCCAGCTGGGTAAGACACAAGGGTCTTCTTGGCCAGCAGGAAGACCAAATGGTTCCTTCCCCAACCATAGCTGTCTGTCTGTCATGGTTTA
>VZTL01021696.1:0-12863 GCA_013400535.1 Scopus umbretta
CCATCCATTGCAGCACTCCAGTATATACGAGACAGTATATAATGAAGCCACCTTATTAGTGATGCCACACAGACTGGCCTCAGCAAAACCCAGGACAAACTTGCTAAATAAACACGTTCTCTTTCATAACAGAAAGCTCAAAATATCTCATTGTATCTCACTGCAACATTCCTACACTTAAAATTCAGGGACTAAGTTCAGGATGCATGCCATGCCAACAACCTCAACAGAGTAATGCTGCATGTTGCTTGGCTCATGGGATCTATGCACCATCCTCCCTCCTCCAATAAATTTGCATCTATAAAAAGCCAAGTCTTTTTTGCTTTAAAGGTCTGATGAAAAACTAATGTACTCCCTGTTAACTTCAATGGGCTTTACATGTGGCTCTTAATGAGAAGGGCTCTGTAAAATATGAGCAGCAGACATCTTCCTGCTTATCAAGTATATATTCTTAGTAATTAATCAGTGAAGTATGAAATGTTAACAGTTGGTTAACAAATATATAAGCCCTTACAACGCAAGCTGATTAATAAACTGGCAGTGCTTTTCCACTGTGCAGTTAGCCACTCCCTTGGTTGTGACTAATTAGGGAATTGTCCACTGGGACCTGGAACTGCCATCAGTAATGATACTATATTGTTCTGAAGGTGGACATATAATGACACTTCAACAACATCTTTGATCCAAAGATCTGGAAGAGTGTTCCAGATCTTAAAAACATTGTAAGAAGATGTCAGAAGTGGCCAATCTTCCCCTACCCCCTCAAAAAAAATGACAAACACACTCCCATGACCATTAATGGGAACACCTGGGTATTGAGGATACCTGAGAACCACCAAACTTCTGCTAGAATGGGCAAAATCCAAGCAATTGACCAGTGAGCTCATTTAAAAATCTAATCCTAATTAGCTGGACTTTCTACTTCATGACAGCTATAGCAAAATCATATTCTCTAGTTTAGCAATAAACAAATGGAACAAAGGATCAACAGCTTCTTCAAGTTTACTGGGTAATCCTGGGAGATTTAATGAACACGCTGGATACTCTCCTGTCCAGTAGACCATACTTAATGACACAACTTTTTGAAAGAATGGTAAAGGAGGAAGAAATAGCATTCTGCTTTGTTGTCTTTATTTTCCTTTTTCTTACTAAGCTACAAGGGACTTGCAAGCTTCACATATTAGTTTCACACGGATATCAGTGACCAGAAAGGAAAAGAATTTAAATTAGCGGTGATAGCCTTAAGCCATTTAAAACAACAGCCATTACCCACAGATAATTCTCTTGAAGGAGGTGTATTAATCTCTTAGAGATGTTATTTTTTAAAAAGTCATAGAATCAGAGAATGGTTTGGGTTTGAAGGGACCTTTAATGATCACCCTGTCCAACCTCCCTGCCACAGACAGGGACATCTCCCACTAGATCGAGCTGCTCAAAGCCCCATCCAACCTGACTTTGAACACGTCCAACGATGGGGCATCCACAGCTTCTCTGGGCAACCTGTTCCAGTGCCTCACCACCCTCACTGTAGAAAATTTCTTCCTTATATCCAATCTGAATCTACCCTCTTTCAGTTTAAAAGCCGTTATCCAGAAAAGTTAGTGAGAAGAATTTTGTTTTGCCAGTGACCCACAGCAAAGAGCTTTTTGTTCTGAAAAGCAGATCCAATTTTAAAAATTGAATCAGCCTTAAATTAATAATCACCTTATTCTGTTTTATGACTTAAATATTTCTTCATATGTAAATCTAAATTCCTTTAAAAACGCATGGCTTACACCATCCTCCCTGTCAATGTTGATATTTTCACCTGAAGTAATGTAGTCACAAGGAAAAATCTAATGAACTCAGAAACATTATGTCTAAAAATACATAAATGATGAAATAATGCATTGTACTAAATGTTCCAAGGAATCTCAGTGTAACTGTGGATAAAAATAAATTCTAAAGTACCAAAATTCCAAGACAGTGCTGAGAAACCATAAGGTTTACATTAATTTGCAATGTGCTCTCTCCTTACTAGCGTGCCTTCCTCCTCCCAGTATTTATGTTTACAGAAAAATTTTCTTGCTTTGAAAGTTGTCTATTTACTTTCTAAAGAATATGAAAAATTGCTATTAATAGCTACTAATAGTAGAATGATGTTCAACACAATGTCTTAATAAAAAAATAGAATTTCTCCTGACACAGCCTAGCATAGGTACACTGAAATCAGCTGTAGATCTTAATTTTGGGTTTTATATTCATGGAAAGACTAAAGGTTATCCACTTATGCTCATAAGGGAGATTTCTCATCATGACTCTGTAACTGTACATTTAATATAGTCTCCTAGGAGTAAGATCTATTCAACATATAAGAGCAGAATCTGCCCTGTTGTGATGATGGATTGAGGGTTAGGGTTACCAAAGTGTAGGACAGATTCACCTTTAGATTCACTGAAGCTCTTCAGTGAATTAGGTGCACAAACAACACTGCAAGATGATGGAGCTTAGAGATCTAACTCACAGAAGGGCATTAATGAATTCCCACAGGCATCCTTAACTGCCTAGTGTTATTGCAAATCAAACTTCAAAAAAACACATGTGGAAGAAATAAAAAACAAAATGTAACTGTAAAACTATTTGTATTTTAAACCTAGATTACCAGAGGGAGAGACAGAAAGAGTGAAAAATTTGTGAAAAGCAGTATGCAGAGCTGAACATTAAGTGTGGAATGCAAAGAGGAAAAAAACCCAAGCTGAGGAACTATGGAGTTGACCATACAAACAATGACTAAAGATGAAGGAGGTGAAGGACTCCAAACCTTATGTTGAAGGTGGATCTACAATGTCCTGGAAGAAGATGTTCAGACAAACTCCCTTTGTTGTTCTGTTGTTCTTAATAGCTATAAAGTTAAAAATATTATTTAGTTAAAAGTATTTATTTAATTAGGATGGCAGAAATCCAAGTGAGAACAGGCAATTTGCAAATTTAGGACTGCAGGTTTCAAGACAAACTTGCCCCAAAGATTTGTCAAAAGAACAAAGCATAGCGATACTTCATAAATATGAACATTTTCTATGATGACTGCACTTCTATTAATTGTATACTAGATCCAGTATTCTCCAGTGTTTAGCTTATTTATTGCAATTCTTTTGCATTTGCCCTCATTTATTATACTAAATATCAAGTGTATGCAGTGGGATTTTTAAATCGCTTCTGCCCAAGAGCAATCATTATATAAAGATGTCCTTAGGGTACTGAAATATCTACAGCACCTCCTTACATCTACAGAAGATGCAAACAGATATTAACTGTCTCTTGTAAAACTGAATTTTGTTTCTGTCCAAGAAGGAAACAAATGCTGCCCCTGGGTATCAATATTAATCAAGGGCCACTGGCAGACAGTTAAAATAGGACAGGGCAATGTGGAGAAACAGAGAAGGAATAAACAACTAAATTGTGATTATCTAAGCTTCCCTATCAGAGTGTGAGGGACACCCAAAGGGAAATTGGGACAGCAAAAAGCATTTCTCTCTGGCCCCAATCAGATCACCAAAAGTAGATTCAAAGGGCAACAGTTTTAATGGTGAATACAGGAGGTGTGTTGAGCAATGGCCTTCCCTTTCGCCTCAGCTCCTCTAGGGTCTCCTCATGTTTGTACTCTGTCCCAGGGCACGTTTCACCTGTTGGGACCCATGCAAGTCAGTGGGCTAGCACAGTCAGCTGGTGTGGTCATAACACAAGCAAAACTGCATATTCCTGGAAGCCAAGCTTTAGCAATGTAACCTCAGGTGACTCACCTGGTGATATAATGGATTTTTTCTAGTCCAGCCACCATTTTTTCACAGAGGCAAAGCTCTACAAGATTAAAGGCTGGATCTAGCCTTTGCTGTTCTTGTCTGTCCCCACAAATCTGGTGCAAATTTAGAAGTATTTAACTGATACAAAAATTAAGATCATTACAGAGGAGTATTTGTTATGAAATGAAGGTTACATAACGAGCTAAAACATTTACAAGGACTTCATTTTATATTACTATTTTCAATTATTTTTTTTTATTTTACTTAAAAATTCACACAAGTATTTTTTATGTTTATTCAAACTGACACATAGAACATGCAAGTGTTCTGAAGAATGTTCCCCAGCTAACTCTTTGCCCTTTGCAAGTTACAGTTTTCAGTAATGTGTAAATGAGATGCAAAGAATAAAATCTGTTTGTGAAGCAGAAAGAAGAATGTGCACAACAACTGTATAGATGGCCAATAGTTCATTTCCTCTGCATCTCAGGAGATACCACTTAAGAATCTGATTTAAAGAGTTCTCAAGGTAGTTTTGAGAAGTTTTTAAAATTAGTAACATCAGTAAGAATATATTTACTCACATATAATTTTATATTCATAATAGAATGAATATATGGGAAAGGTGTATAAAAAAGTAAAACACAAAGTAAGTAAAAATTTGGCAGGCTATCATCTCTATAAAAATTCAAAATGATAAGAACTATGCACAGAAGGTTTGCCTTCATGTGCAATGGAATGTGCAAACTGAGAAAAATCTGAAAAAAAAAGAATATCCATCTTAAAAAAATATGTACAAGAACATTTTTTCTAAGGGTTATTGGAAGAGCTGAACAAACTCTGGATTATATTCATGTACACACACACATGCATGCACACACATATACAGAGACTCGCGCAAGTCTAATTCTCCATTTGGCAACAGTCTTTGAAAAACTTCGGAGAGGAGATGGGGAACAGAGTCTGGAGACAGGTCTGCAGACGGCAGCCTTGATCCTTATGTATTCATATGAGGGAGAGATCAAACCAAAATAAAACAGGCAATGTAAACACCGGCGCAATACACAGATTTTGACATTCTGTTTAGCCTTCTGCTTACTCCCAAGATACATAAAGGTTAGAAGGTGTAGAAAGACAGAAATCTTTCTAGCAAAGCATAGAAGGACTTTCATGCTCCAAGACCAGTTGCAAGAAAGAGAGGTCACACCACATATCCTTCCCTAAACACAACTGCATTCAGGTCATATTGGGAAAAGTGTGGAATCCTTTAAAGGATGTTGAACAATGTTAGGCAGAGGTGAGAAATATGAAGTCTAGCTTTCATATTGTGTACTGAAGTAATGAGGAACATGAGAATGGGAGTGATAACTAGCTAAACAGTGACAGGATACCTGTATTCTGTCAAAGGGCTAACAGATCACCCATATGCAACAGGTAGTTCAGACAAGGCAATGTCAAAACCTAACACTTCGGAATATTTAGCTCAATCTCAATGCCTGGTAGAATTAATGACTGCCATTTTCATGCATATTTATCTTATAAATAGTTAGACAATTAAAAAAGTGCATGATGGAAGATGAAAACCAACAGGAAAAAGTCAGGTGTTAATTGAATGCATATGAAGGCTAGATATAGCTTTTAATTTCAGTTTCCTAACATGGACTGTTGGGTTGTCAGCACCATACTACCCATGTTATGCATCACAGTAACTAACTCGAAGCAATACTCTCCATACCCTGCACAGTACAGCTATGTGAATATAAAGGCAGAGGGAAACTTGTCTCTGAAGGAGATGAGATTAAAGAATGGATTTTGGAATCCTAATAGGGACAAGTGAAGGAAGTACAGACTGGATTCAGCTGTTCACACTTAATTTATAGATGAAATTCCTTTATAAGTACTTTATACAGTAACAGATACAGGAATACATTGCTTCTGTTTTCAGATTTGCTAAAATCAACTTTTATTTTGGGGAGGAATATTCACAATATGACTACCTGTATTATATGTGTTGGTTTATATTTGGTTTTATATTTATTTTTATATCAGACAGTTAGGATTATGGATAGTGATAGAGAAAAATAATACAAATTACAAATGTTTTGATGTGGAAAATTATGTGATAAGTTTTCTAATGACGTTTGTTGTCTATATTTCATGGATTACCCTTCAAACATTAATTCAAGCAAAGATTCAAAGCCCAGAGCTCATCTATCATTAATAATTTTGTGGAGCTGGCAATTACTAATATGTGCACAGTACTATTTTACTTTATCAAAATGTCCTTTTAAAATTAGTCTGTCTGCAGTTCCTGATGTGCAAATTAAGCATCTAATTTATCTTGCCTGGTCTTCTTGGATGACTTGATCAGTCCTATACTGCTAGGCAGCCAGAGAATGAATGTTAAATGTAAAAAAAAGCAATCTCTCTTGAAATCTATGAAAGGAAGCAATAACAGCCAAGCAGAAGATGAGAGGTCACCAGCATCAGGAGATGGTGAGAAGAATGAAAATGTCCCCAGTCTGAAACCATCTCAATTTATGCAATTTCCAGGAAGTTCTTGTATCTCCTGAGATCAGGGATTTTCCTATAAGATATATTAAACAATATCCTGTTCCACCAGAAGTTTGCAAAAGACTACAGGAATGACCGCCTGTGTCTACATTTGGCTGCCATTATTTGCACTAGTGACAAGCTAAAGGAAGATAACTTTCCAAATCCCCTTTGCGCTCAGATGGAGCTACAATATCCTAAAAAGGAAATTAAAAGCAAGTTAAGCTTCCCTAGCTGACAGCTTCATCATCTAGCTCCTAACTAGACAGAAAGATTAGACTCAGGCACACAACAAGAGCGGAAGAAAACAAACAGAAACATCATAGAGGACTGCCAAAATTATCATTTTCTTCCTTAATTCTGTGACTAGCTTTTTTCTCCAAACTTCTGTAAGTACGGCAAAAGAACATGTGTTTCTCTAAATGCAGATAAATTTTTCTCTGCAGTGGTACCTTACAGTAGAAGGGAACCTATATAAACCCCTTGCTAGAGTAATGGTTTTCACAGGGAAAACTCTGTTGGAGTTAAACTAAATAAGTATTACTACAAGTTAAAAAGACTTTTGCTGTCCTTGGAGGTTTAGTATCAAATCTAAATAAAAAGTAAACAACAGTATTGTGTATAACTGCCCACATCACTTCTCACAAACCCCTTACGAATGCAATTCCAACATGTGTAATTGCAGAAGATAACAACTTGCTTAGCTATTCAAACCTGATAAAATAACTAGCTATAATAATTCCTCAAAAGCATTTAATACATTGGGCATTTCATTACTGCTTTCAAAAGTCTTGATATTTTATGGCTATATATAGATTGAAATGCTCTACATTCAGCTCCTCACCCTGTTGAATTGAAGGTAGATTAGAGATAAAACTTTAACAAGCAATTTCTGGGGAATATTTTTGATTAATGTTAGCACTGACCTGGCACTTGGATAGAATTAAGAGACCAAAATCTACAAATTTGCAATGCTTAAAGACTGTGTTATCTGTCAGATATTTCTTCTAGGATATTTTCTGTTTCCTGTTTTCTTTTTCTTTATGTCATAATATCCACTGTGGTTTTGTCTTCCTTTTTGTTAGAGTAAGATTTTTAAAAATGTACGTTGCCATTTATGTACCTATCCAAAATATATATAAGCTATCTGGAACCAGTAGTTCTAGCTGAGAAGAGTTAAGAGAAGCTGGCACTGAGGAATGTTGGCACAGTGCCCTCTTCAAAATCTGGTCATTTATTCAGAAGTCTAAACAAAAATTGTTGGGTCCTCAGCTCTTTTGTGAAGTTTGGCTATTTCCCAACACTTGCCATGAAACCTTCACATAAATCATTTGGAGCTGTTCATTTAGCTATGTTAGAAAGCATTTGGCAGTAATGACTCCTGTAAACAATGGATCGGACAGCAAAAAGAAAGATTCCGCAGAGTCTAAAGATTAGAATGGAAGAATAACTGCCACTGTCTTCCAAAACATTCACTTTCTCAGTACATTTGATTTTTAGGCTTCCCACACCAAGCCTCTATAAGGAGAACTATGTTTCCAGGGACTTGAAACCATGACCTTTCAGAATTCTCAAACTTACAGCAATTATATCACAGTCTGAATGGAATGAATTCACTTACATCACCATCTCTCTTACCTTCATTCCAGATATGAGTCTAACTAAGTGATGTTTAGCTTGATTTAATTAGGTTATATTACTGTCTGAGAGGGATTCCCAATTTATTCCTCAGTCTTCAGAACTGACTACTTCATCTAGTGAGATACTTTTGAAAGAAACAAAAGCATAAAGATGCAGCATTTTCTATGTAAGAGGCACAAAAGCACACACACGCACGCAAACTGTCCAAGCCAAAAAGCAATACAAATTATTATGTCACCATCCTTCTAGAGAGCAGACAACATCACAATGTGTGGTGGATACTAATCCAGCCATACATAATGCCAGCCACAGGGAAAAGCTGATGCACCATACAGTAGGTAAAGAAGAGTTCATAAAGAATTCAGCTGGAGCTCTCCTAGCTGCTAGTAACATGGATGTTTCAGTATAAATGATCACAACATAAAGGTAAATAAAGTATCTTAACAATTTTGCACATTTTCAGGTCTATGTGAATGCGTCGGTGAGCCAAATACAAGGTTGGATAAAAAGCAATGTACAGTATAATGTACCTTAGAGCCAAAAAAGCTGCAAACATACAACTATCCTATTTGAAATGACTGTATATCATGTCCATCATAGATGAGGACAAAAGATCAAGACAATTGGCTGTTATAGGCAATACACTCAGAAGTTGTTATAGCTAGACTTACTTAAACCCAGTATTTGTGTGCAGAAAAAAAAATCAATTTCTTCTGTTTACTTGTTTTATGTTATTTTCTAAATGTTTTAGTGAAAGGCTTCAAGCTGAGAACTCCAGAGAACAGCAGCCTCAATAACTCCTAAGATCATGGGCAACACTATTTTTTAGCTGTACATTTCAACATACCCAAGACTCATCCAGCCTGCAAGCTTCTTCCCAGCTTTATGTAGCAATAGGTTGATCCTGCCTTGTGAAAGTGCAATGATCCTTGATACCCTTTCAGCTCTGTTTTCTATGATGAAAATCTGGAACACAAAGAAAGGAAAACAGTAAGATTCTATTTGAAACCATTTTCATACTGATTTCCTCACTTTCATGTCTGACTGTGCTCTCTGCATTAAATAACATGCCAAAATTTTATTCTCTCATTCTCTGATTAGGAGTACCTTTTATAGTGTTACACTTTCATTCTGTATGAAGGATCTTTTTTTTTTGTTTTATATATTGTGTTAGATAAAGCAAAGACAAAGAAAATAAAAAGACAAAGCAAGAATTGCAGAAGTCCGTACAACCTGCTATAATTCACAGACTTGGTCAAAATATAAAAAAGGCCTGGCTTTGAGATAAAAATGCCTTACAGCTGTTTTGAGTGCCCCATTATGCCAAAAAAATACAAGGCAGATTACAAACTTGACAGTAGTTAATCCTAAAACTTCAGACAAGCCTGAATAGCACATACCTGTGGTATTAGTGAGAAGACACAAAGAGGTTTATTTCAATTATTGTTATTCCTTTAATTTTCTAAGCACTGACAGCTTCAGTATAACTAAACACTTATCAGTGTTTGTACCTCAGAGGCAGAGGTAGCATAAGGTCTACAAAGACATAATGTATGCTAGAAAACACTAAACAACAGATACTTCTGGATCCAAGAATCAATGAGGATACAGAAATATTCCTGAGCTATGGACTGAGCTAACCAAGTGTGGATAGATGCTTTCAACCAAAGGAAAGTTTGTGTTAGTTCTAGACTTTTTCATACACTTTTCTATCCACCTGCATTTTACAGATTAATTAATTTACATATTACTCAGATTGAACTTCAGCCAAGCTCTTCTTTACATGCAAGTGGACATTGCTCATACTAAAAGCAAAGACATGACCACATGTAAGCAGAGCTATGTATCTGCTGTATATTCATGACATGAGGTCATGTTATCTGACCTCTTTCCCATCATATTTTGAATAAAATGAGGAAAAAAACCCACTAAAAATGATCAACAAGTGAGAAACCTGCCTGTGGTAAGTGCAGTTTCTCAGCACTCCTCTTTGGCTTACTCTGCATCGCTTCTTTTTCCATTCTGGGTACTAGTCTTAAGGGTTTTTACTAATAGGTTTGAAATTAGATGAAGGGGTTCTGCCCCTTATTCTCATCTTGCACTCCAGGTAGTCAGAGATGAAGGCAGATGGAATCTGATCTCCGAGTCCCATCTCCCGTGTTTCTTATTCTCTGTGCTCTTTTAGAAATTCATCTCACAGAGTTTTTAAATGTCCTGCCTCATTATTAGCAAATCTCTAGCACACTGCAACTGCAACTGTTCTCACTTTCTGAAAGAGCCTCAGGTCCTCTAGCCTCTGACAACACACCATGTGGAGTTATTTTCTCTCTCTTGCCTAGTTAAGAAGTTATTGATTGCTACTTGCGCTTTGTACTGGATGGCTTTACATTGTCCACATTTGCATTCCTTTTGTACTTTAACCTCTACTTCTCTTCCCACTGATTCTGTTGTTATTTGCAGTGCATGTACTGTTGGGAAGGTGGACACAGCCTCAGTGATTTATTTTCACACCTCCTTAACTAAATCCTTGTAGTCCAGAGTTTCTTCAACCAACTGCAAGAAAACCACCATAAACAATTCCTGCAAGATTATTGGTTATGTTATTGCTATTCGGTCGGTACTTTGCCCAGAATTTACCCATTTGTTTCATTGCTGGTTTTCGTAATAAAATGCTTGTTAACAATCATTGCCTTTTGGATATATTCTTCCAAGTCTGGCATGAGCTTAAAGGTAAAGTAATTTAAAATTTCTTCTTGCTTTAGAGTTTACCAGAATTCCCCTTCTGACATTTCCAGCCTGCATGATTAAGGCTGTTGAGTAAAACCGCTTATATTTACCAACTCACAAACAAATGAGCTGACACCCCTTTAGGTCACTAAATTTGCTAATATATGTCATGATGTAAGCTGTACAATGCAATTAATAAACTTATAGCAGCAACAAAAAAGAAAAGCAAATACAGAATAAGGAAACAGCGCAGATTTTCCTGCAAGGTTTTTCAAGATCAGTGACCAGCTGAGACACTCCTCCGTGTTGCCTATGGAAAGGGTTATGTTTACAGCACATGCAAACTTAAAAAGGTAGATGACATAGTCCAGAAGTGCTACAGAATACCTGTACAGAACGCTTGCTGCCCAAGAGATGAATAGGACAGTAGAACAGGAAATCCTAGAGATGGAGACCTTGGGCTGTCTATGAATATAAGTTTTGAAATTTTCTTCTGTTCCAGCCTGAATTTATCTACCTTTACGATTATCTTGACCCTTTGTTAAAAACTGTCCAAAATAGCCTTGTTTCATTTAATGCAAGGTGATGAGCTGGTTTCAAATTTAAAGGTCTATTAATCTATAAGTTAAAGTGCAACCAAGGATATCAGTGCAATTTTTTTTTTAAAGCTTAACAATATAGGGTCCATATCTTACAGTTTAGCTGTCTGCAGTTACATGGGAAGCAGTTAGTGCATTAGCTTCCTTAAAACAGAATTTCAATGATGTTTTATTACTTTCAGCAGACACACTGAATTGATTAAATTCACAAGCTACAGAAATGGTTTCTGACAGCTAGTAGCTACACACTGCAAGGACAAAAGCTTGTTAGGAATGAACTCTAAAGCAATACAAACTGATAGAAAAAGGCCTTTTGCTATCTCAAGAAGACCAACTTCAGATTTTTCTCCTTTAAAAGGAAGAATAAGCTGCCTGAGATTTTCGTATTAAAGGAGCTGCCTGCCTTTCAGGCTTTGGTAGTTTAACCAGCATGTAACAGATTTGAATGTGTAAGTTACTTAAAGATTCCACAATAACACACATTTTGTTCATTAATAAGTTCCAAGAGAAATTAGAGCATACTTCATTTTCATTTCTGCATGATTACTGAGATACTGTGGAAAGACTGCTCTAAATAAAGCATAGGTTACACTCCATTACTAAACTACTGGCAACAGGTGACCATCAACTGAAAAAGAGCCACTTCATAACACATGAAGAAATCAAAATGCTCAGTATCACTAAAACACTTTGATCCCAGGAGAAAAGAGCAAGCTAATTGTATATATAAAATTGGCATTATTGTGTCAGTCCAAGAGAGACTGAATGACTATGCATAATGACATGCCAAAGCTACATACGCATCATCAATCAATTATGCTTCAGAATGCTCACACACAGCTTGGTGTGCAAAACAACACATTTAAGTCAACTAGTATTTATGTCAAGTGAAAAAAGACTACATTTTAAAATCAGTCTCAAGTAATGTTTCAAACTATTTTTCTTGCATGTGTGATCTCCTGTAATCAAACACCATGTTGTCATTTTATTTAAACAGATAAGTGGCTTTGTAGTCTTTGATATAACAGAAGTCAAGCAACTTTTCAAGTGCAGTGATTCGGATTACTTTCTTTTTAGTTCTGTGTGGCTGTTTTCATGGAAAGAGCTTTGATGAGCAAAAGATGAACAACATAAACCATGTGATTAACATTATCATTAAATACCTTATATATCATTTAAATACATTATATATAATTTTTGCTGCAAGTGCTTAGAAATTCTGGGTTCAGCATGTACCATAATTGCCATTACCACTTTCATGTAGCTTTTCCCCAAAACACACAGAGAACGGTTTTATGTTGTTTAAACCTAATGGGCAAAAATTAGGTGGTGAAAGACAGAAATTCCATGAAAATTCACTAGGCGAGCAAACAGTACAGTGCAAAAAAGATGAAATATTTAAAGCAAAGCAAAATGCAATTGAAAGAAAAAAAATAGTCAGCAAACATGCTTTTTTTCTTATTAGTAATTTCAAAAATAATATAACATTCAGGTTATGTGGTTTAGAATCTTTCAAACTTTCATTATTCCACTTGAAAAGTAAAAAACCAAAATGCATACATACACT
>VZTL01021701.1:7402-21727 GCA_013400535.1 Scopus umbretta
TGGGAAGTGCCTGTTGCTGATGGAGTACGTGGTACCTGCTCTGGCAAGAGGGGCTGGACTTCAGCCTCGGGTGGCTGATGCTCAGGCAGGCTTCGCCAGCACAGGATTCACACATTTCCAAGGTGTTGTCTAGAGGAGTTTGATTATCAGGGATAGGTGTTGCTAAGCCTGTGCAGCTCTGATTTATACAGCTGATGTCAGGACAGGCAGTCACTGCATAGCTGTAGAGAGAAATATAGGAGTGGCATGGGGAAAGGTGATCAACTGATTCCCTGGTTTGAACCCCCAAAATAAGCCTGAAATGTATTTTATTCTGCTCTGAAAGAATATTCTCCTTTCCTGGGAATTAACATGCCTGTGATGCTATTCCAGCACCTTAAGTGGGCTGGAGGCTGTGATGTTCTGTGCCCTAGAGAGTCACTGCCTCAGAAATCTGCCAGGGCTCTGCAGTTGTCACTTCCACATTGTATCGGCGTCCTCAGCCTCATCAGTGTTTCAGTTTGAAGCCGCATGGGCTTTTGATCATAAACCATTTTACTTTCAGGACAGCATGAAGAAAACTATGATATGCTTTGCTTGGAGGAGGGGAAGGAGAGGCCTGTGGCTTTGTGCGTGTATTTCTGCAGCACACTGAGCCCAAACCTTCTAACGTAATGGGACAGATTTGCAAATTCACACCTGCAAATTCTGCCTTCCCAGGGTTTTTGCGCGCAAGCTCTTTATTCATGCCCCAGAGAGCAGCCTGCACCTGCTTCATCTTGCCTGTGAGACAGGGCACTCGGATCAAGTGACAGTTTGCTCTCTCTGGTAATAAATGCCTCATTCTGCAGCAGTGACCCCCATCAGGAGGTAGTGGGTCTCACCCAGGTGAGCAAGGGCCAGAAACGCAGCCCTGCCCATCCATACCCTTACTGCAAATACTGTCACAGCACAAGTGCAATAGAACATGTGTAAAGCACTGCCGCTGTCTAAGCCCACAGATTGCCAAGCTGTCAAGAAAAGCTTTTTCATGGTGCCTGCATGTAAAACATCAAGGAGCTATAGTGCACAGCTGCCCATAAGTCTCACCTTGTTTTTGCTTCTTCCTAACAGTGGTTCATGCACTGCATTTTTCCCTGAGATGGGAAGCTCAGGCTCTCATAACCATGGAAACCTGGTTTGTCTTCCCTAACAGCTTCAGCTGTACTCAACATCTGTCTCCCCAGGAAAAGGCAGGCTGCAAGCTACAGGTTAGTTGTGTGTGCCTCTGGGGATGCTAAAACCCTTGAGCACCTCCAGCAGGCTCCTGGCCCACCAGAATGAAGCAGCAATGCTGAGATAATGCTTGAGTGGCTTATAAAAGATATGCCAGGTAGGAGGGGAAAGTAGGGAGTGAAGGAAAGCTCTCCAGAGGCAGGGAGGTGTTATGAGGCTGGAAAAAATAAATGCTGCATTTTGGTTGTCTTGCTCTGTGTGTGTTGGCTCGACATGCTGGGCATGTGGAGCTTTCTGTTGTGACCTTTAATGCTTTAAAAAAAGCCATTTTCCATTTTAAGTTAGCAACCCTTTAAACAGCTTGTAGCAGAGGAGGAGATCTGCGCATAACCTGGTGAGCATAAAATAAGCTTTGAGATGTGGTAGTGCCTCTCTTTGGCAACTGTGTGTCTCCGTACAGCCCCTCACTTAGTTATTGGAAGAATGATTGCTGATAAATATGTCTCATGGCTCTAATTTGGTGCTAGCAGCATTGCCAGGCTGGTTAATATGGGGAAAAGGGGGGAGAAGTGTTTTAAAAAGAGGCTTAAAAACTAATTCAGGAGGGTTCTTTCTGCTGCATTTCTGCATAGATGTGCATGCATTTCCTACAGGCTGCAATTTAAACTTTCCTCTTTGACCTTGAAAGCTAGATATGTCAAATAAAGGCTAAACACAGTTACAGCCCGGGACTCCAAGCTTCTCGGAGAAGCCTTGCAGACCGCCAGCCTTTCAGAAAGGTATCGCAAAGCTGTGCTCCCTTCCTGATGTGCTGAGTCCCATGTCTCCTAAATGCATGAGCAGGCCTGGTGCGAGATTTTGGAAATGTGTGGGGAAGAAGTGCTTTCCCATACCAGGCAGGTGTTTGGTGTACTCTGTAAACTGAAGACAGAAGCATAAATAGGAACTACCTTGTCCACTGGCAATTCACAACCTCAGTGTGTCCATCTGTGAAATGGTGGTGATAATATTCACTGTGGATGATTTAAGACTTAGTATTTATGGAATGTTCTGAACTTTTTGGATGGTTCTTGCTGTAGAGGGCACTTATGGTCCCCAAATGTCTTTGTTGACACAGCAGGCACATAAAGACACTGGCATCTTCCTAGTATACAGAGAAGCTGGCATTGCTCATAAGTTAAAATCGGATGTTTCTAAAACAAACCTCTAATATTAAACTGACAGCTATCATCTGGAGGTGTCATGAACATGAAGAAAAGGAAGATGATAGCAAGTAAAATCTGATAAAATCCAGGGTTGAGGTTAATGACTGAACAATAAAAGGTATTTGGGAAACAGCTTTTTTTTTTAAGCTTCATACCTCTGCTTAATATAGCTGTTGACGTACTACATTTGAGCAGAGAATCACTGGTCTGTGTGATGGGCCCACATTTCTTCATGGACATGACAAACATAAATCTCTGCTTTCTCCATAGCAGCCTGGTAGGAGGGTTTTCATGCTAGTTGCTGCAGTGTTAGAAGATTGGACTAAATCAGGGAGTCGGTACTCCAAGCTCGCCCTCTCAGTAGGGACTCTAGCCAGCACAGCCATGCAAGATGTAGCCTCATAATAACAATATGCTTCACAGAAACAGTTTTTAGTTTTCTGGCTGCTTGAGTGTTTGGTGAGCAAAGAAAGAAATGCCTGTCTCTTGTCTGCAAAATCCAAGTAAAGATCTTGGGAATTGATCTTGCCTGTGTGCATCCACATACACATCAACTGCTGTAGATTATTTTACTGGCAGTTAGAAATCAATGTGCTTTCCCCACAGCTTTTTTGGTATTACTGATGCTTTCCCACTCCTTGTTTACACAGAGTGAAATGATCTTTGATCAGGATACCTGGATCCCCATCTGTTCAGAGTACTGGACCTTCCAACGAGGTCCAGGTTGGAAATAGAGGAACCTTTTCCTCAAGTAAATTTAATCCAGATTGCTCCTTTTATTAAAGTTTCAAATAAAAGGCATTTTATGACCAAACCCCATTTTTTGTTAATGCAAGAGCCAGCTGTGAACACTTTTTCCCTGTAGGAGCTCCTGGGAGCCAGCAGTTCCAGCTGTTGGCTGTGTCAGGTGTCAGAAGTGCAGCAGAAGTACACTGAGCTGTTTCAGTGCTTGACACTGCTGCTGGAAGGTACCCTCAATTACTCCAGGTTTGTAGTTATTTTGTTCTCTTGTAATAGTGATTTCTCTGGTAGTTCCAAAAAGCAGCTCTATTTGTCCAGTGACAATGGACTAGAGTATACATACTCTGTGCATTTGATTTTATATATATATATGTGTGTGTGCATATATATACACACGTACATAAAAAAATGCACATGCATATTAACTTTGCTACAACAGCAGCCATTTACCACATGGTCCATGTAACTGATGGGATATAGTGATGGCAAATGTTACCTGAACTATCTCTGGTAGCAAATTAGCTTAAAGCAATATTGCAAATACTGCCTTTTTTGCTCTAAATTGACTCTGGCATTTATAATGTAACACAAGTAAGTTCAAAGATAATCTCCATATCAACACTTCAGAGTTGCGATTGCAGCTCTAGCAATATTCAGCTGATCTAGCGTAGATGTTGGGGTGTGTGTGAGAGAAATAACCCCACCTGGAAGTAGACACAAAGTTGGACTTTCTCCAAGTTGTGCTAGAAAATATCTTATTCTTATGAGTCTGTACTTAAGATTTGTACAATGACTTTGAGTTGGGTCTTAATAATAGAGATGAGATAACAAGTGGGAGTGCATTCATGATGAACAACTTGGTGTCAGGAACTGGGCAGGTGATTCTTGTAGATCTATTGATTTGAAGTTGCCAGGGGTGACTTTGGTTTGCTGGGGCTAGTGGTAGGTGCTGGTTCTGTCTGCTGAATTGCATTTTCCTGGTGACCTGTTTCTTGCCAACCCAAGTCTATTTATGGATCAAATGGTGAATGAGTGACTCCTGTTTGGGCTACGTTTGTGGAGCTGAAGAGCTCAAGTGAATGTGAATGCAGAAGTGACGAATCATCCCATAGCTGCTGAGGAGAATATCTGATGATGACTGCAGCTGTGGTGCAGGCTCCACTTACTGTTAACATTTTTGCATCAATAAGATGGGTCTGCAAAGAAGTTACAGGTAAGGGTCAAGTTCAGCAGTTTGGCAACTGAGCAGGGAAGGAGAACAAGCAGCTGGGGTGGTTTCAGGACACCCTGGTGATAATCTTGCCTCTCCACTTATTTGCTCTGTGACCTTAGTCAAGTCTTGCCCCTTTACTATGCTTTTGATGTGCAGTCAGTTGGGTTTTTTTATTATTTTTTTCTTTACCTGTTGAGACTGTAAATGGTTGACAGGCGCTATCTCTTTTTGTGTCTATGTATGATACTTAGTGCTTTCGGTCTGGATTCCCACTATTCCTTCAGGGTATTATTGAGATGGAAATGATCTAGTAGCAGTTATGATATATAAAGGAGCTGAATGAGACCATCTAGGGAAAGTATTCCCCTCCCCCCCTTCAGGGGACATGTCTTTAGAGAGTCTATTAATGGTTTACATGTTTCTGTAATGTCTAATAACAAGCTCTCTAAAGCTGAGGGAAATCTGGAGGCTGTGGGTTGATCTTATTAATGCATGAAAGAAGGGAACATGGAAAACAGTGAGGAACTGGGCAAA
The DNA here is from genome assembly GCA_013400535.1 of Scopus umbretta. Lineage (NCBI taxonomy): Eukaryota > Metazoa > Chordata > Aves > Pelecaniformes > Scopidae > Scopus > Scopus umbretta. The sequence goes on from VZTL01021701.1 coordinate 12,290, forward strand.
TCTGGACACCTCTAGCTTCCAGAACTGATGCAAGGCTCAGACCTCTTCACTCAGGTGGCCTGAGGCCAGTTAGAGGTGGCTGTGGCTCATTCAAAGCAGCTCTAAACAGTAGCGTTTTGTGAAGCTCTCTGCACAGGGCTTGGCTCCTTGTTGCAGATGTGCTACCACCATTCAGTGTCTTAATGCTGCAGCCCACAATTACGCTATGGCAGCCTGAACTTGCTGGTCAAATATTATTTGCTATCTTGAATTACTGCCTCTTAAATTGTCCTGAAACCAGGACATAAATCATACTAAGAAATTATGGTGTAGTTACAGGTGCTAAAGCAGATGTGTCGCATCTGAGCCTAAAGCATGCAGATGGAGTTGCATGCAGGAATGTGTAAACCTGATATTGTCCACATTTGAAAGTGAGGACTGCAGAGAGCTAATCAGGTATGTAGCTTTACTTATGCAAAAGTTAGTGCTGATCTCAGACTAATAGGATCAAAACACAGTTTTCCTTAAAGCTGTATGGTCCAGAGATGCTGCACTAAAAATTAAGATCACTGGCCTATGCTCTGTAGTGCAGATTAAACCACATTACTACAGTGACTTCTTTTGGACTCGCAAGCTCAGAAGTGACTGTGGGTTGTTTTTTGGTGTGTGAAGGGTGTGTGCAGCTACATACTGTGTTGCCATGCTATGTTAAAGGAGCATCGTTGAGTTGCCAGGAGTCATTTAGATGGATTCCTGTTCTGGCTTTTCAAATGATAATCCAGTCTAAATTTCAAAAGTTCCAGTGACAGACAGCTTAGCTTGTGCAACACACAAGGCAGGGAGAAAAATGTGAGAGCTTCTCTACTTTTGCTCTTGGCTCTCAGTTCCCCCAGATTTTGTTGCTCAGCTGGGTCTGAAGGTGCACCTCTCCCAGGAGTGAGATGCCACCGATGCTCCTGGCTCCTGCAGCAGGGTGAGATTGCATGTGCCATAGGGTCTGTGTTGAACAGATGCAAAAAAACTGCTTGTCTGGGAGGGAACCAAATGGATCTGAGTTGCAATGCCAAATTTTTGGCTGTTCTGAGGTTTGAATTTTGGGTTTGGTTCCAAATGTAGAGAAGCTTTTTTAAGAAGCAAGTCTGAAAAGTCTGAACTGCCCTGTTTTTAAGGTTACCATGCGTGTCTCTATAGGGTTACTTCTGTCATTGCTGCCCTGTGTGACCTGGGTGTGAAAATGTACAGTGAAAAGGTGGCAAGGTATGGGCAGGAATTTTCTAGTGGTTGGGGGCTGTAGTGCCTCTTCTTAGAAATGAAGTTGAAGATGCTTTGAAAGGTAACAGATTTGATAAATGATTGCACGCTATTTTAAATGCAATTAAAAGCCATATGAAGAGTCTCAGTTTAAGGCATCCTCAATCATCAGTCACTTCTGGAAAGTAAGTAATGTTTCATCTTACTAGCAGTGCACAGAGAGCTAGAGCTATATAACTAAGCCTGGAAAAGGGCCTGATACAAATCCCTGTATTGCTCCCCCTCCAAATCCAAAAAAGCCAGAAAAATGTCTCTAATTAAAAGGTTCTTCAGCTGGCCAGTTGCTTGTGTGTTCTTTAAAAGAAAAGATTCTTTCCATCTCTTCCTCTGACAGATCTCTTACTACATGCTGTCAGTACCTCCCTTGCTTTACTTGTTAAGATGCTTATTGTTGGAGAACCAAAACCCCATCTTCCTGCTTGAGAAGGCTCCTACAGCAGCTGAAATTAATAAAGGTGAAGAGGATGTAAACCTAAGCCTATAGAGCTTCCACAGCTGGGTAAAAGCTTAGGGCCCATGAATTTTGAAGTACATTTTGTCCATGTGTTTTGAACCTCTGGTAGTTGCAGTGCACAAAGTGAAACAGACCCTGAAAGCCCTGGATTTCCATGGTTAGTGTGGAGGCTTCTGCTTAGACCAGCACCTAGAGGTGACAACATCTGTTGCAGGAAGGAGATCTGTTTCATGTTCTGTCTGGCCCTGTGGGATGTGATAAGGTGCTGCAGACCTACATGGATCTCAGAGTCAGCAGAGGGTTGAGTGGGCTCCAGGCTGCAGCCCTGCTGATTCAGAGCCTCATGTGTTTAATTGGAGTCATTTCTTCAGGCCAGGTCAGGACTAGGAGTTGGTGGTTACTCCAGAATAGAGGGAAAAGGATCAGCTTCAGCTGATCCAGCACAGCCTTCCTCTTCCATGAAAAGCTGAGGGTTGTGCTGTTTCACATGATTAACAGGCTTACATGGACTGATTGCAGAAGCTAAAGCTCATGTGAGCATCCAGTGAGGATGCTCCAGTTTTGTTTCTAGTTATTTATGTCTGATGGTGCTTTGGAAGCATCTTTGTGGGTCTCTGCTGCTATGGAGTCTTATCAAGGAGACAGATTTAAGTCTAAAAATTCAAGGGCTCTAGAGACTGAAGTCAACCTCTAAGGGAAATGCAGTTTTCCTCAGCTTAAAATAACTTTATTTATAATGTCCTTTACTCTCCAAGGTCTCTTTAAAGGCTCTGCCTGGGTTGCATTTTGACTTGTGCAGAGCAAAGCTCCTGTGAGGAAGGAGGGCCAAGAAACTCAGGGAAGGCAGTTTGGGGCAGGCAGGGGAGGGGAAGGGAAGGGGGAAATGCTGATAAGGGTGACGAACACTTTCACCTTCAGGAGTGATGAACTGTGGGAGAGTTGGCTGCATTGAGGGTCTGGCACAGCTTCAGCACGCGCACGTGGGGATGGATCAGCTGAGAGAAATGACTGCATTTATTCAATGAATTTACATGAGGTGCCTGCGTTACCAGCAAGGCACAGGCTCCCTCCCCCTCCAAAGCATCAGTGACTCTGTGCAGGAACAGCAGGAGTGGAGCAGCAGGCTCGGCAGAGGGACTGGGCTGGGAATTTTTCAGCAGAGCCTTTCCTGTGAAGGCTGCTGCATGAGGCACCCACATGCAGCGTGGGGTTCAACTCCCCCCTGCTGTTCCTGGGGTCTGGCGTGTATAAACAAATTAATAAATGGTTGCCCATAGCCAGCCTGCTGCTGGCTGCTCTGTAGGCTGCTTCTGCCTCTAGCCTAACTCTCTCTCCCCTTCTCTCCCAGGCCCCCATCTCTAGAAATCTACCAGCAGCTTCTTGCAAATCTGATTGCAGGTATCAGCTTCTGCTCCAAGTTGTTCCCCTTAAAAACAACGCCTATATGCAGGGTGTTAGGGCAGGAAGCATTGATTTGCAATAAGTGTAAGGGACAGAAGAGGGGGAATAGGTCTACAGATCTGTACCAAAAGGTTGGAGCCACAAATGCTTTCACAGGATGTGGTGAGAGAACTGGGGCTTGAGGTAGGGAGTCCCAAGCGCCTCATGCATCCTTTGGGCTCCCTCAAAGTATACCACACTCTGCAAAATAAGCTCCACTTGCTTCTGTGCTCCTATTCTTGGCCCTGAGGAAATGTCCTGCCACAAACCTATGGCACACAGGAGTCAAAGAGCTTGTTAAGAAAACATGCTGAAGAGGTTAAATTACTAATTCCTTAACCCTGCTGGGTGACTTCTTGGGTTAAGAAGGTGACTTAAATAGGCTGCCCAGGCCTGTGATTGGGGTGCATCCTGCAGCTGATGTTCTGCTCCCTCAGCTTCCAGAGCCAAAGAACATTTAAAGGAAAGCCATCTCCCCCAGTCCCTCTAAAAAAATTGAATAATACACAATAAACAATGAATATTTAATCTTAAAATGGGATTTCTTTAAATAAGGATTGGATTCTTCACTTTATGCCTGGTTATAGCTGTTGCCTTGCTGCATGGTCCAGGCCCCTGCAGGATGTGAGCTGAGCTGAAGCTCCATGGGGTTTGGGCTCCATGTGAATGTGCATGTTCTACCCCCAATAGTCACATTCTGTGAGACATGCTGAGGGATGAGGTACTGTGATAAATACCAGCTTGGCAGGGGAATGGTGGCCAGTCCATGGTACAGCAGAGATCCTGCAGTCTTAAACTTTCATTCCTGAGAGCTGCCAGAGTGACAGAGCCCGTCTCCAGCAGCACGCCACAGTCCCCAGCTTGGAGCGATACTCCTGCTGTAGGGGCCTCATGGGACACACAGCTGCTTATGCAAAGTCTGTGCTGTGAAAATAATTCCCTGGCTGCTCTGAATTAATTCCTTTTTTTAGCTAGAAAGTTGCATCTGAGTTGGGGGTGGGGGGAAAATCATCCCATCAGGTTTTTAGTGTGTGGTGGAGAATCCATGACAGCTTTCACTGTCCTGCATTTAGCCTTACTGACAGGTATCAGTACTGGTAATACTGTCAACATCAGCATTAACTGATAGAGTTAACCATCATAAACATGTATTGTTTTGGGCCTGAGTTTGGTTTTGTATTGCTTCTTGTTAGACTGGATTTAGTAAAGGACAGAGCTCTTTGATCAAATTTCTGTTCCTTACGTAGGTACTTGCAAACTGTGAATCAGATCGTCCTATTAACCTTCTCCCTTCGTTAAAGAGAACAGATGGTCCTTCTGGAGCCTTTCTCTAAGCTGAGCTTTTGGTCCTTTAATCATCCTCTTGGTGGTTTTTTGCACTGGATCCAGTTTTTCAATATCCTTCTTGAATCACAAGCATTAAAACTTAACATATTTTTGATAGTATTAATGTTAAATGCCACACACTAATTTTTTTTTTCATTTGAGCATCCTCCATCCAAAGCCTCTCCGAGCTCTCTTGACCACAGGATCATTCCAGCACAGTGTGCTCAGCTGCTATTTTTCCATGTTGACCAGAAAGTTCCTGCCAAAATTCATGGCTTCATAGGATGCTCTTCCCATCATTTGTGTGTGTGGCAGTACTGAAGTCTATGCTGTATTCTTTAGTGCAGCTTGTTTAGCCATGCAGATCTGTTAGTCTCTTCTCAATTATTTAGCAGTCCCACACTGTCATCTTCAGGCTTGATCAGTAATGATTTTAGACTCTCTTCCACTCACTAACATGTGTTTACACCATAGGGCCAAGGACCAGCCTCTGCCAAGTCCTTAGTAGGAACATACGTGTATACCTGTGATTATTCAGTCACCACTGCATGAGATAGTTTTCATCCATTAATACATGTTGTATTATTTCCTCTTCTTAATGAAATCATCACGTAGTGTGAAGCTAAATTCTGTATGGAAAAAGAGTGATGTCATTTTAATGACAAAAAGTCAAATCATGTTAAGTAAAAGTTTAATTGTTATTTAATACTTTTTTTTTTAAGTGAGTAATACTAGATACTCCCTGTCCTGGAGAATTTGCAGCTTATACAGATTAATTTTGTCACTCTCTTAGTTTACTGGAGATCACTGTTAGGATTTTCTGTCTACCTTTTCAAATACTTAGCACATCAGCAGGTTTTGTTCCAGCCATTGCGACTTCTATGTGCCCAAGATGTGTTTAAAACTGATATCAATAATACAGAGTGTTTCAGGGTGTACTTATAAAACTGGTGCGAGTCATCCAAACCTGCCGAATTTAGGTTCTGCTTAATTAGCTGCAGTTTAAGGTTCTGCTTAGTCGGTAGTAGAATAAGGAGTGCAGAACTGATGATATAACATGCATACACCACCTAAATACTATACCCGTGCAATGAAAAGTGTTAAAAATTACTTGTAACATTTTTAACCCTACCATGTGGAAATGACTGAAATAACATTGAAGTAATCTTTAATTGCCTCAAAACCCATCGATATGGTTCTTAATTTTACTAGCTAGATTCACCCCTGTGTCTTTATAAACTTACAGTTCCTAGCTTTTGGCTCCTTGTCATCACCTTTCCCTTTCTCCAGGGTGATATGTGTTTAATCCTGTGCTTCTAAGTGGCTGATTGTTGGACACAGCATTTTTGAGTTAGTACGTTGTCATCTGCATGGTGGTGTTAACATTTGGAGGGCATTTCAGCAACAGCCGTGTGGGGCTTCCAGCTTTTTCATGCTGAAATCCACTGTATTATCAGTTTTTATTCTTACCCATTCTCGATAATGGTTAAAGAACAAGACTAAAATCTCAACTTTATCTTTTCCTGAGCTATCATTGACTCAAGGTCAGGCAATACTGAGAGTTGCTCCATTTCGTCTCTACTTACCATTCCCAAATAGGTTAAAACCACTGATTTCTCAATATTCCTGTTGTGTGACTGTCTGCCAGGATGCAGCACTGAGTATTGGAGTTTTCAGAAATGAGCAATCCTGGCTTCTCTGATGTGCTGTAGTCCTACTTCTGCTGTGTAGACAGATAAAGCAAATTAACCTAATAGGAGACATGCAGAGAAGAAACAAATCCTGAGGTTTACTTGCTTCAGTTTTTTTTTTCCTTGGGTATCAGTGTTCTGTTGGTTTCTCACTTGTCTGGCCAAACCCAGAAGAAAAGATTTTCTTTTGTTAAGATGTACATTCCACTTCTGAAACTTGATGGAGCATTATTGCACAAAGTCAATGTCCTCTGTGCCCCACAGAGTTCCCTGGCTGAGCACTTGTGAGCTGAGAAAGATACTTCTGGAGAATAGCGAGGAGTTCTCTTTCAGTGAATAGCTCAGACGTGGCTGTAAAGCACTGCTATTAGCCCCTTGGGATATTTGCCAGCAAACTTTAGAAGCCCTGAAGTTTGCATCTTGGCTTGGATCTGGGAGGGCAGCAGGCCATCCTGTTGTTCTCTTGCCTCCCTGAAGAATGCTTTCCATCCAAGGTTCAAACGCTGTCAGCATAGAGGGCTTGTGGGGATGAAAATCCCTCCCAAATGCATGCATTATGAAAGCACCATTCACAGTTAATAGCTAAAACCAGAATTTTCAACACTTTCACAAGGACAGAATAGTGTATTCTTCCCAAAATGTGTAGCCTGAGCTCACCTGTATGCATAAGATAGCGTGGTGCATGGTGCAAAAATCAGCTAATCCATAGCATCTACCAAGTGCTCAGCCTTTGGGGGCAGAGGATCAAATGCAAAGCAATTCAGGGAAGCTCAGCCTTCTTTCACTGACAGCTGAACTGATTCAAGTTGTCTCGTATTGGGCTTGAGCTCAGGGTTTCCTCAGCTCGGTGTAAGCAGGGTTCCTTGATTTTTCTTGCTGCCTTGTTGTGCCTTATTCGTCTCAGTCTTATTCTTTCAGAAGAAAAGGAATTATTTGATGGTTTATGTGACACTCAATTAGTGGGATTTTTATAACAGGAGTCAGCTGATTTGTAGAAACAAATAGAGAAAATATTTTTAAAAGGCTTCCTTTGAGAAAACAGTGTCTGAGTGTTATGAATGACCTTGATATCAAAACAACAGATACATCACACAGCTTCTAAGTTAGCCTTTCTGAAATTTCATCTGTACTCTGCATTTGAAGTAGTTCTTTTAAGGATTATCTCCTCCACCCTCGGCCTTTCCCCTTCGTAATTGAAAGTTTACAGCACCCATGTGATTTCAATACGGGGAGTTGGTGAATGTGACATTTTAAATTCTCTCCCTATGCTGTGACGTGGTGGGAATAAAGATATGTGTTGTTACACCAGATAATAACTGTGAAAAGACTGTTAATGTGGAACACTGGTGTTGCCAGATGAAACAAGTGTTCACATGGGATTTTTCCTTATTCTTTTGACCCTCCCACCTGAATTGGGCAGAATTGAGGTAAGATGAGCTCAGTAATAAGGTGTATCTTCTTTAACCTGCTTGGTGTTGCAGAAGGCTAGCTGTAAGTCTGGAAGTCCCAGGGTTGGAAATTTGAGCACTTGCATGTGACAACTGGCAGGTCTCTGTGGGGTGGTTAGTTCTGTGTTATTGGTATGTATGCTTTCAAGCTGCACTCTGCTGTACTGTAGCTTTTAATCAGTAAATATGTATGGAATGAAATATGGCCCCTGTCAATGCTGTTGGTAAGGTGCACTAGCAAATCGGTACCCTTGAGAGTAACTGTAGGCATCACCAAGCACACTGTGCCAGCAAAGGGGAAGATGTCCTCTGGAAAACGCAGTCTCAGATTATGGTGGTTAAGGAACTGACACTTTAAATTGTGGCCTGCTGCAGATGGGAGTCACAAACAGCATTTTTCTCTCCTTTTGCTTTCTACTGTTTTTTCTGTGCTATAAATGTGCTTCATCTGAATGCGCTCTAAACCTCCGAAGCAGTAACAGAGAGGGTAGCTACAACTGTTCTGTCTCCTAGCCATGGACTGGAGGTACCAAGTCGTTATTAGAGCAGTGTGGCAGGATCTCTTCTTTCTCTGAAGAGTAGCATGCACAGTAGTATGCCGTTGGAATATTTTATTCTACCAAAGTCATAGCTGCAAGCTTTAAACTTAATGTAATGAACGTAAGACTTTAAAGATTTCTTGGCGGTCTCATTTGTTATTGAAGATGCTGCCTCTGGTGTATGATGATTTCTGAGAGATGGCTACAGCCTGCTCTGGAGAAAGCACCCTGTGCCCATGACGAAGTCAATCTCCAATACACTGTTAGCAGCATGCTGTGAATTCATTGCAGGGTAGATGTTACTTGAATCATCTCAGAAATGACTTATGGTAAATGATCTTGACTCAAGATTGCCTTCAAGAGCTGTATTTTTGCCATGCTTAATGCTGCGTTCAAGATCAGATTTTTACGATGTTTCCTGCTCGAGCTGAGAGCTGACCCTGTGAGCAGGGTGGAGGCTGAGTGCTGTGTATGGGACATGACTGGGGGCCCAGCTGGCACGGGGCTGCTGCCTGCCTCCAGGAGGGAGCAGAATGGTCGTTTGGGGTTCAGTCTCAGTGCTGCTGCGTGCTTGGTGTCAGAAAGCTGCCCAGCAGTGAGATCCAAAAGACTCTCTCACTGGAGCCAATATCTGCTCCAAAGACGTGGTCCTGTCAGTAGAGCAGCTGACTTGGAGGGTGATGCAGGTTCGTAACACCTGGATAAAGCAGGTGTGTCTGAGCATCACCAGGGCTCTTGCTGCAGACCTGTGCTGACTATGGCCAGGAAACTTTAGTCCTACATCCTCTCTCTCCACTGTGGTTCTAAGTCGTTGCTGCTACAGGGCGATGCTGGAGCTGAGATCCTGGACTGAGGTTGTTCTGGAAAGTGGCTCAGGAATTCAGGTCCACCCCTGAGCTCCTCCACAGAGGGAGGCAATGTGGTGATGGCCACTCTGTCCTGGGGCAGCTGTGCTTGTCAAGGGAGGTGTAGATGTTGTTAATGAACACTGTGGATCCCTGAATTCCCTAAAAATTGTTAAATAGAAATCATCAGTTCAGGAAACACTCAAAAGTGGAAAATGATCAGTGAATATGAGAATGTTAGGGGTAAGTAGCTAATATTTATGGTGTGTACCTAGACACCTTTCCCTGGCTCTCTGCTAATACCCTGTAGGAGACAGGATACCTGTCTATACAGCCCATCTTTATGTTAAGAATGGAGAAATCTAAACACACTGGAGTTGTTTATGACTGTCCTGGTTTCAGCTG
>VZTL01021702.1:0-14890 GCA_013400535.1 Scopus umbretta
CTGAAACCAGGACATTTTGTCATGGCTAAAAAAAATGGTAAGAATACTCTATTTTCTCTGTTTCATTTAATTCATAACTTGTTCATAAATTTGATTCTGACTGCAGTTTTTGTCCCCACTTCTCTCTCTCCCAGATACTTGCCACCCATCAGATCTGTCAGCTCAGCTGCTTAGATGAACCCTGTCTGGCCTGCTTCAGTTAAACAAGTGGCTGAAATAGAAGATCAGAGGGAGGAGCTTTAGCAATGCATCAGCTTTTTCATAGTAGTGATCAGTTAATGTTTATTGGATTAATAATTAATGTGACCATAATCTTGCAAATATGCATTTTTATTGCTAATTCCATTCCAGTAAACAAACAAGGTTCTTCATTTGCCAGTCTCACTTTGCCAATGTCTGCAATTTCCTTTGATGGTTCATTCCAAAAAAGAAATAGCCTGAAACAATTATTAAAATAGCTTGAAAAATTTTTTAAAGCTTGCTTTAGTTTATAGCTTCTGTCACTTTTGTGATGTGGCCTTAATAAATATCTTATTGCTCATTGCTTTCTTTGACTTACTTTGTTCCTAGTTCCCAATAAATGAGGTTTTGAGTGTTGATGATGATGGAATCATCACCACTTTTGCAATGAAAGACTTCTGTTAGCTTGTTTGTTTTGGTTTGGTCTTTTAATTGGGTTTGCTTTGTTTTGTTTTTAAACCAGATCGGGCAGAGCAGCACTTCTAGATGCATCGGAATATGGCAATTACTTAAATGTTATTACCAGTGTTGTGTTTCCTTAAACTTTTTTATTTTTGTACTACAAGACCTTGTAGAAGACATGATGACCCTCTTTTTTTTTGCCCAGAATGATAGTCTGTTTCCCACTGAGCTGTAGAGCCTGTTTCCAGCTTTCACTCAACAACTTTTGTTTATATTATTCATGGCTTAAATTGTAGTAATTATTCAAGCGTAAAACAAGTGTGCATTCCTTGTGACAGTTTAATATGTTTTTCTACTGTGCAGTACTGTCTATTGTTCTGGGTTTGTTTTTTTTATAATGGATTATTATAATCTATTTATATAACCATATTTAACTGCATATAACCATGTTTATATAATGCTTATAACCATGTTCTGCAGAGGATGAAATGGAACATACATGACAAATATGTGCTTTGTGATTATGCATCCAGAGTAATAGCAGAGGATAAGAATAAATTTGGGTGACTGAGAGCTTTTTACAGTAAATATATATGTTTGGAAGCTTATTCTACTCAGTGAAACTTGCTAGAAAAAGTGAGTAATACCATAAGTGTAAGTGTTGCTAAATCGTGTAGGTTGCTCATGTCTTACAAGTGAAGGGAATTGTCTCCAGAGCTTTTCTTCCTGCTTCGGCTTAGGCTGAGAAGGAAATAAACCAGTGACAGACCTTCTATAAGGATCAAGATGGAGTAGGGACAGATGACATGAGTAGGGTGACCAATTATCCCAATTTAACAAGGGTAGTCCTGGAGTGAGAGCCACTCTTTTATGCCAGACTTTATTTGTGATGTACCAATTTCATCTGTTTTTTCCCTTTTCAAACTTTAGTGCCATGTAGTCCTACCCTCCAAAGGTCAATTCTGGGATTTGTTTGTGCTCTGTAGTCTTGAGCCATCAGCACAGTTCCCAACATCTCACCAAGACAGATTAAGATCCTGTGGCATGGCTCATGTAGTCTGCTGACTGTGAGACTGTTGATGCTAAAAATCCTTGTTTCCATAAGTGCCACACTCAAAGACTGGAAGATTTTCAAGCACAGTGGACTGAACAAGTGGAGTGGAACAAAGCTATACCACCTGCAGGACCATTCCTAGACAGTGGCTATCGTGCCAAGAAAAATATGTGGAGACATGGATCTTGTCACGTTCTTCAGCAGCAACAAGCATTTTTTACAGCCACTAAATTCTGTGTCTTTTGTTGCTGTGAATCTTGTCTCTGTGGTAACCATCCAGAGCAAAACCTAGTATATGCTTCTAGCTTGTGTTGGTTTCCAAGCTGGGTAGGCTTGAGTTTATTTCCAAGCCAAATACAAGAGTTGCGCAAAGCAACTCTGAACAGCTGTAACTCCGAAAGGGAAACTTACCTGACTTTGTATGCGTATAACAAATAGCACATGGCTATTAGGAAGAATAAGGCAAAAATGTGTGACATTTTGCCTGTGTGTATATTAGGAGAGAATCAACTGTAGGACCACTGCAACATTAACAACAAAAATGCTGTTTTTCACCCAGGTGCTTTGTCTGGTCCGTTGTGTGATATGCCTTATCTAGGCACAGAGTTTAGAATGCCTTATCTAGGCACAGAGTTTAGACAGTGGTTGTCTTGTGTTCAAATGGAAAGATTTTAATATAAACAAATGGACTGAATTAGAATAAATACATCATAATTATTTTTTCTCTAGACATAATTAATACTAATGCTGCTAGTAATGTTGATGTTTTCAGAGCTGCAAATTATTAACTAGGGCAGATGAAGTCTATTTGGTGCATCCTGGTTTTAGTATGAACTTACAGAACATTGGGAGACAGATAATTTGCATAGTAGGAAAAGAAAATATTGCTTTTTGCTTTTCTTGTGTTTCCCTAATGCACATCTGTGGCACAATGATGAAATGTTCTGTGTGTGCCTGTTTGTGCTGATTGCTTACAAAGAACAACAGATTGAGGGGCTTATCAATATGAATATACCTTTGCAAGTCTGTAGTTTCTTTCATGAAATGAATGCTTACAATAAGAGGCTTCAATACAACCTTCAAAAGAGATTTATTTAAATGCAGACAGACAAAAAAGGTCAGTTAAAGGTAACATCCAGTGTATGTATGTGTATGTATTATTATATGTGTGTGTATATATAGAGAGAATATATATACATACATGCACAAATATATACTCACATATACATATGGATGTACAAATTTGTTCTTTGCTGTCAAAGTGTAAAGTTTAAAGCTCCAGAGTATGTTTTTGGGGGGTTTGTTGTTTTTTTGGTTTTTTTTTAAAAACAGCTACTGGAGTTCTCCAGTATTTTCAATTTTCAGGGGAAATTTATAAATCATGCCCATGTATGCATCAATATCAGCCAAAGATTTAGCTCGTAGTTTTCAACAGGAATAATTGCAAAACACTTTGATGATATTGTAAAACTGCCATTCAGCAGTGCTGACCATATCATGGGGTTTCTTTGTGCTTAATTGTTTAGAAGGAATTAATTTTGTTTTAATCTTCATTTCTGTCTTCACAGGTAGATGTTCTCTGGAAAAAGTGGTGTGGGGTTTTCTGTTTGTTTACTTTCACTCTGTTGCTTGCTGTACTTTGGGAGAAGACTTTATGAACATTGTCTTGGGCTCTGAGATACCCCATTATAGCTGGTGAGTTTCTTGAAAGCATTAGCCAAGAACTCTTTCTGCCACTTGCTTGGCAGTGGTACAGAGGTCAGTGCAGAGGATAGCCACTTGTGAAACTAATAGTCTTTGTGTTATGTATAGTTATTGCAGTCAAACAGTAACCAAGTGCATTATTTTGACAGGTCTCTGCCAACTATTTGTAAGCAGTTTGACATAAAGAAGCTACAGTACTGTTCAAAGTTATAGCAATGATTGTTTTAACTTGACAAAGGGGGGAAAAAAAAAGTTAAACCTTTGTTCCTTATTTGCCTTTTCAGATAGTTGTGAATGAGCCAAGATATCATTAGATCAATTGTTTGATAAAAAAAGTAGAGAGAATATTTATAAGAGGGAAGAAAAGAAACAAAATCCTTTTTATTACATTTTACAGCAGTGGAGAACAAAAGCATTAATGTTTCAACTGTGAATTAACGATCAATTAAGAGGGATTGCAGTTGTGTTAAAATGATGTGATGATGCTCATGTTTCTGGCATATTGCTAGTTCATTGTTTTGATGCTTTCTTGTTCCCAAAAGGAAGGAGTTAATATTATGGGGTGAATTATGTGATACTTTGTGTGCCTTTGTCATTCATCTCTAAAACTGTTGCCTGTTACTTGGCTCTCAAAGAGGGAGAAAATTTGGTGTAAGTAGCTTAAAGATAGTTGCTAGGAAAAGGACTACATCCATGTCATCGGTGTCTATATGAATATTTGTATCCATTTCTAGTCAGGTGTAATACCCTTATGGTTTAAACCAATAGCTATATTCACTTGATGGATAGTTCCATCAGTGCACAGAGTCCTTGTCGCCAGGTGTAGACAGTCTACGAGTGGAGGAATAAATAGAAGCAGTAATAGGTTGAGGATGTTTTCTGGTTTGTGTTGTGAAGCTACTCTCCACAGCATCCTACAGAAACAGTAGAGAGAGTGTCCTCCAAGGGACATTTCCAAGTAGCATGATGAGTCAGTCCCCTGCATTGAGTTTTCCCTGGAGAAGCCTTCCATTGCAAATTCCGAGTAACTGTACTAGCTGGTGGATAATATGCATCTTCCCTTAATATCTGTGTATGGACTCATCCATTCCGTACAAGACAAGATACCCTGGTTAGATACTTCCACAGAGAAGGATGTTAGAAAGATTTCTTCATTGAGAGGAGGTGCAGACTTCATTTATAATGAAGTTAAATCCAGATGAGAGAGAGAGTGTAATTGAAATGAAAAATAATAAATATGATAGTGTTAAGAGTGTGAGTGTATGCAAATATGACCTTTATACAAGCTTTAAGTACAGCTTACAAACAGAACACATGTTTGAGAGGCTGCAAACTGTAGGAGTCAGCTGATTTGGTTTACATGCACATTCCTCCTCCTGTGATAATTAGCAAAAAGATGACAGAGAATTAAGCATGAGGGGTTTGTTTCTTAAACACTACCTTTTGGATGAGGCATAAATAATGAAGCAAAATATGTCCATAATTAATATTTTGTCATTCCTACAGTTCATTGAGGATTAGATCAAACTGCAGGAGCACCAGAATATTAAGTAGCTTGTTCTGCTCTTTGAGCATCCGATATCAGATTTCTGATCACACTTCTTGTTTTTGAGGGTGTAATGCAGACCTATTTAGAAATGCGTAAGTAGTAAAAAATTCAGCTTCATGTAGTATTGGGAGTTAATTAAACATCATCTGCTGTTCACAAACAGCCAATTTTAGAATTATCTGGCACAAATTCAGATTAGATTCTTGCTTTCCAGAGCAATAGTGAGGAATACATCTTCTCTATTGACATTTTGAAATACCATTTTGGGAGTCAAATTGTATATTAAATGGTAGATGGGTGGACTCATTCTGTAATGGTGAAAATTGATCTGAACTGTAATTTTTTCAGAAAAAAATAATCTGAACTAGCTTTATGAATTTGGAGATGGTAAATAAACGCTCTTTGAAGTACTATCACTCATTGCATGGGAATGCTGTAGATGCAGACTAAATATGTATAACATAAGTATATAAAGACCTAAAATACTTATGTAGTAGTACTTGCTAAATTTTAAGTCATTTAGGAGCAAACTTTGGAAATCGCCAAGCATTTGTGAACTTATTAACTTTCTAGTATATAAAATTCTTAGTAAATCATAAAAAAATGTGAATACACCCACATATTTTCATGGATACATTCTAAATTTATGCATGGGTCCTTTTGCATGAATTCTGTCACTGAACTCTAAAGGTTCAGGCACTATCTGCAGTTTTATTTGAACCTGCATGTTTTTTTCTTTTTTTTCTTTTTTCTTTTTTTTTCTTTTTTTCTTTTTTCTTTTTTTCTTTTTTCTTTTTTTCTTTTTTATTTTTTTCTTTTTTTCTTTTTTTTCTCTTTTTTCTTTTTTTTCTTTTTTTTTCTTTTTTTTTTGTTATGGCTAGTACTTATTTTGAGCTTCTTTTCAGGTGGGGAGGGGTGGGACAGTTTAAAAACTTGCTACTCTTTAAGTAGTGTGAGCTGCATCTGCTGCATCTAAGCTAGTGCTACAAGGCTACCCGTGTAGGCAGCTGACGGCCAGGATATCTTACAAGCTCGGACATCTGAAATCAGAGTTAACTCTCTTGGATATTATAATCCCTTTTAGTTTTATTAATTGTCGATGTCATTACACTGACCACTATTTCAGAACAACATTTCTGATTAAGGGCAGAAATAGTAATTACAGGTTACATAACTGTCATTGCTACTTGAACTTCAGTTACTTATTCCGATGAAGCTGTGTAATAAATGTAGGATAGCATTAGCTGTCATCCTGTTCTTTAGATAGTGATAGATGAAAGATAAGACTGGAAAATATGAAAATTATGGAGAGCTGAATCTTCAGCCAAATGTGAGGAGCAGGGACTTTGAGTGAAAGGACTGGTGTTATGGTTACATGATTGTTACAAGACTTTTAACATAATTCAGAATGATTTGGAAGTCTCCATAATAACACTGACTTCTGGCATCCTCTAAAGACTGTAATGGCCACTTGATATTTGAAAGCAAAGGAACTCTCTTATATCAGCGCTCTCTCTTCTGTTACAGATTTCCACCCTAGGAGTAATACTCTTCTCTTTGGATGTACTGATTTTATGTTTTGTGAAATGTAACTATTCTGAGCAGATGACTGGAACAGCAGACATGGAGACTCTTAATGTGCTTGCAGTGGCTATGCCTGAAGTAGCAGTTTGCTAATATTGCTACTAATGAAGCCAGCACTGATCTGGATTTGTTCACTATGCTGCATAATTTATGCTTGAAGTTTATACCCTTCACCATCACTTAAAAATGCAGCATATATTTTTTGGTGCTTTGTGTTACTTATACTTTATCAGCTTTTTAAATTTAGTAGGGTAAGTAGGAGGCCACCCCACAAACAGGAGGAATGCCAGAGAGTTGGAGTTTTTGGAGGAGACCGAAAACAGAGCAAAGCTGGGTTGAAGAGCTGAGTAGCTTACTGCAACGAAGGTAATTTTTCTCCTCATGAGAACAACACCTTTCACTGTCCCTTTGGCCTTCACCCTAGTTTTCTGTAAAGCTGCTTCCAGCTGCAATGGAATTTTATTTTCTCTCTAAAGTTCTTTGATACTCCATTTACAGTTGCCATCTCGTTCATCTGTCCTGTTAGATTGGGGCAAAAAGCTACTGTCTGCACCCTGCTGTTACCTGCCTTCTTCACTGGACCCTGAATATCCTTAGACTTTTCTTCCCCACTTACTGCAAAGCTGTTCCTTGGGTTCCTGTGTCCTAACCACATTCTTTCTAGCCAAAAAGACCGAAGAGAACCTTGTGAAATGTTTGCTGCCTTTCCCCACCGTTTCAAAGAGAGTTGTTAATCATCTTGATTAAGGCCAGCTTCACCTTCATACACACTGGCAAAAAGAGTGATCATCTGCCTTGCTTCTGCCCCTTAGTGATAATGGCTGATGGCAGGTATTTTGAGTAAGGAATAACTCACAGGTTGGCTGCCTTTAATCATGTTTTGATGATATGATGCAATTCCCAGAAGTGCAGTGATGAGATTATGAGGCATGAGAACATCGTAGGGATGTTGTGAGTATGAACGCATTCATGGTTGTGAGGCGTTACCATCCTGGGGTGCTGGAAACCATACTGAGTGAAGTTAAACACTAGTATTTATAGTTTCATTGTTTTGTCTTTTTATTCTGACCTGTCTACAGAGAATTGGGGATATATTGGAATACCTATGGTCATAAATCAGTCATGGAAATATTTGGATTCTGTTGTATGTTTAATATGTGATTAAGTTATTCTTGAACTTCTGCATGTGCTGAGCCTCTTGCATTTGAATTTTGTGTTTTATAAAGGCAACAAATCAATTTGAAGCTGAAGTGTACTGTATTTTATTTTTCCTATTTCTTTCTATATTGTTTTTTTAAAGGTCCTTTGCTTTCTTCCATTGATTAGCGTAACCAATGGCAGATTTTGCAGAAGCCTGCGGTTAGATCAAGTTGTTTCACTCTAAAAAAAAGGCCTTGAACTCACGTTGTCTGTTTAGTCTCAGTAAGAATTAGTAAAATTTAACTACGCTTGCAAGATGAAATGCCAGACCTTGCTCACAAATCAGCTTTTAAATGTAATTAAAGGAAGAAACTGCGTCATACTGTTTTATGAAGAGATTTGAATGCTAAGTGAAGAAAGGTTCAATCTTTTTGTTTTTTAATTACATTGTAGCATGGAGGTTAAACTAGACAAACTTTTAAATTCCTATGCTTATGCTTAAAATTTCAGTTACATATACTCCAGTTTATATGACTATTTAATGATGACAAGTTCTTACATATTCATATATTCTATTATATATATACACATGCACAGATACATCAATAACTTAAGACAGTTAAAACATTCAGCTTTATGATTTGTGGGGAATCTGTTGCTTCATTATTGGCAGCTTTGTAATAAATGAGTAAATTGTTTATAGTTGACACTGCTGCATGTGGTAAAGCATTCAAAGATATGCATTATGTTACAGCAAGCGATTTTGCAATTTTTCTTAAGAGTCTAGGGTCTCAGGGATTGCATATGTGAATATTCTTTCACCAGGAAGTGGGGGACACCTCACGTTTCTTTTCAATAGTTTTTTTTCAACTAGTGCAAAAAAAAGTTATTGAAAACATGTAGTACTAGTGAGAACACTCTTCAGCCTCCTTGTGTAACTTCTGCAAAGTAAACCAGTGCTTTGGTTATCTGTTTCAGATAGAGGGGAGTGAGACAGGGAAGATATTTAGCTAATTCAAAGTAAGATTATTTTATTGCTACTTTTACCTAAATATAAATATTTATCAAGTCATACATTACTTATTAAGAATGAGATTGGATAGGTTTTGTGTGTTATTTTTAACTTTAATACAATTAATCATTACACACAATATAGAGATCATTAATAATATAATGTGTGAATTCTTTAGTATCAGTATGGGAGGCTAACAGTAGTTGCTTTAGCACTCAACAAGAGCAAGCATAAGATTTTTGGAGATACTTGATTATTTATTTAGAAAATGGGGGAGAAATCTTAACTGGTTTCAGACATACCAAGAGAAGCATACTTTTTCCTTTTTTTTCTTCACCAGAGAGGAGTCTGAAAGGTCCTCATAATGACCACTTGAAAAGTTTTCTGTCACTTTTACATTTGTAACAACTCTGTTCTGTCTTTGGTTTCAGCTGGGATAGAGTTCATATTCTTCCTAGTAGCTGGCATAGTGCTGNCATCCCAGGTTGTCTTTTATGCTGACTATAAAAAGTCATTTCATCCAAGTGCAGACACTTCTGTGGTGGAACCATAATGTGGGAGAAGAAATGAAGAAAAACATCATTTCCTATTAAGACTGCAGAGAGAATTTAGGTAGACAGGTTGTAATTACACAGATTGGAATTTGTCCAGTGTTCCAGGTCTAACAGCTCTATAATGAAATAAAAATCTTTTGTTTACAAAGATTTTATTCTGGTAAGCACATCCTACACTCAGTTCCAATCAATTTCAGTATTACCCAAAAGAAACAAATGACAGCTTGATGCTATGAGTAGGAGTTGCATTGTAGGGGCATTCTTTTATTGGTTTGTTCTGGGATTTTTAGCTCCCGAACCATGAGATCTAGTTTGTCAAATTTCATGTTCCTGTTCTTTCATATTCATCCCTACAGTAGATGAAATCTTACTCTGCTGATCGAAAACAGTTGGTTCATTACAAGGCAGACAGGTCTGATTCCCCCCCCGCACCCTCCACCCAGGGGATATTAGGGAGGCTGTAATACCAACAGTTTGGTCTTTACCTTCTGTTGCAATAAACTTGTCTTAATTTAAATCCATTTCCCATTGCTTGCTGAGTTTCCCAAAACTAATCTTGAAGGTCACTGTAACTGTTTTGGCTGCTGAAATATTTCTGGTTAGTATATGGGGGTCTTTATCTGGAAAGTAAGTGCAATGTGGGATTTGGGGGCAGAAATAAGAAATTAATTAGTGGCATAATTATGTCTTAATGAGCTAAATCTGTTCTTGAAGGAGATTCTTGTATATTCGTGTGCTCACAGCAGTGGGGGGTGGGGGGGACGAGTGTTTACTGTAGCGATAGGGTGAAGAGTCCTACAATTGTTGATACCCGTTCAGTGTATAGCTTGATTATCCAGATAGCATTTGTGATGGATGTGAACTCACTCTCAGTGTTTGAGATTAATATAGTCTGAAGTGCTGTGTCCAGACAGACCTTACTTCAGGGAAACTTGCACTCAGACAAAGATGATGATAAGTGTAACACACCCCTGAAATGCTCCAAACAAAAACATTGTGTCTTTATTATTTTGCACTGGTGTTTAGGCAGCATTTTTGAAAAACGCTTAAGTAAGCCAGACACCAAAAATTCATTGACCTGCAGTAGCAGAGAAGCACCTAATTCTTTTAAGCAGATATAAAAATCAGTTTACAACAAGCTATTGCAAGAAAGAAATTTTGAACTGAGCAGCTAAAACCAGAGCTTCGGTCTTGGAATATCAGTGAGGAAGATTGATTGGGGGAGGGGGGGGCAGCAAGCTACCTTTAAAAGAAAAATGCAAACAAACTTGTTTGCAATGCTGAAAATCCATGAATTTCAGCCATACCTTTATCTTCCCATTCACAAGAAAATTGCAGCTTACTGAACAACTGTTGCAGAGTGGAGCTAGAGCCTCTTAAATATTTAAGTACCTGAAAAGAATCTTTTGCTTGAAAATTTTTCCATGGCTATAAAATGCATAATTTTTAATTTTCCATAGTAAGACATAGTTACGCAACAGATTTCTCTCATTTTTTACTGCAGGAGCTTGAGATTTTAACAAAGGTAGCATAGTAGATTAAAAAATATCAGTAACCCAGTTGTATAGCAATGATCTGTGGAAAAGAAAGTCCATACATTGTGCTCTGAACACAAAATGTGCTGGTTTAGTGAGGTGCTGAGATGTGGAGTTCAATCCCCAGTTAACTCTTGAAACACTTTTGATGATTGGTTGCTTCTCTGATGCTGATACATCAGTCCTTGAGGAAAGAAAAACTTGCGGTGGAAAAAAGGTTGGGGGGGGGTGTCTTTTTTTAAAAATAACTGCAGCATAGCATATCTGCACTTAGGAGATTGCCATGTCAGTGTATCTACATTAATACAGCCTGCCTTCACCATACCGTCTGTGTCCTCAAAACAGACTTCATAGTAGAACTCCATTGTCCACGTATGAGTAGGAACTTGGAGTCATTGACTCCTTTTGCTTCTGCTCAGACCAGACACAGACAGGCTGGATCTGGAACTTGGGAGCTCTAAGGTGTTTTCTGTGCTTGACAGGCATACAAAGAGGGGAACGGAGCCTATTAATGTGCTGTCTTTTTGATTATCCCTGATTTTGCTTTGTTGATTCAGACAAACAGATGTTGTAATTTAAAGCATATGATTATTCTTAGTATTTCTTTCTCAGTCTTTTGAATAGATTTAATACATGTACTTAATCATGCATCTCTATAACATACTCTTCTATGTTTAGTATCCAAAAAGGTAAGGTCTTGTCTTCATTTGTATGTAGTCTGGGTCTTTACAAACTGTTCACGTTACTAGTATAAGGAGAAAACAAAATGTGACCCAATAGCATACACCATAATGCCAAGTCTCCAGTGGTAACAGTTGGCTGGTTTCCCATGCTCCATTTATGTGTTTAGATTAGCAAGGCAGTAAATACCGCAATAGAAAAGCAGCAGGCATGGATAGGCTTCTTATCCATTTCTGCCTGAGGAAATATCTTCATATGAAGCCGTCTGCTTCATATGAAAAAAAGCAATCAAACAAAAAAAGTCCCACGCATAGTATACACCTTCATATAATTATTCTGTAAATAATTAACCTCCCCAAGCTTCCAGGAGTCACAGAATAACTATAAAACGAAGGTGGTGTTACATCATCATTAATTTCTATTTCCCTAATCACAAAAATCTGTATCTGTAGATGGTGACTTAGTTGATTATATGTGATAATTATTGTATAAGCTTTATATTAGTTGAGAATAGTGTATAACCATGTAGACTAGTAGACTGGCGGTCTTTGTAATTTTTCTCATGATTAGTTATAGCTGCTGTGGTGGTTTTGTCTTTTTTTAACATACTATTAAATGTTGTCTTGAACATATGTTCAAAGGCATATTCCTGAAGGCATGATAAGTGCAGATGTCTCTATGAAGTTGATACACGGATCCACCCTTTTACTTTTATTTCATTCAGTAGTATATTTTCAGCCTGATTTAAATTTCTGTAGATATGCAGAATCCAGATCCTGGGGTGACAGTAGGATGTCACTCTTGTGTGTGTTCTTTCCTACTCTCTCTTTTGCTCGTGTTTCCTTCTTCCAGTCCCTTAGTATAGAAATCAAGTCTAAATGCAGTATTCCTTGATAAGGCCTCTTCTCAGCAATGTTATCAGGATCATCAACCCTGCTTGGAAGACTGACAGAAAGAGTAGTAGCTAGGAAAGGGAAGACATCACCCAAGCTCTGACACATGTACATAATAGGAAGATGGCAACGGAAAGCAATAAGCCTATGTTTAGTCATTGGTAGTATCTCCACAGTAGATGTGCAACTGAATTTTTTTTTTCTGCCTACAAAACATAAAATTCTAATCAAACTTCAGACGTCCTTGTGCATGTTGTCCACGGCAACTGCTGCATGAGCAAACATTGAGCCAATTTTCACCTTCTTTCAAAAGGCTCCAATGGTTTGAACCATTGCATGTACTCAGAATGAAGTTGTTGTGTAAGAAGTTGCCTTTTCTTACACAGAGATGGATGGAAACTCCATTAGACTCAGTGGGAGTCTTCAGCATTAATGGCTTTAGCAAATTTAATATCAAGCCCACAGACAATTTTTATAACCCTACTGCAGTTTAAGTTCTGTCTTGGGCCTTCTAATCCTTTTACCAGTCTTACTCCTCACCTTTGAACTAACTTCCTTCTTCAAAGTGGATCTGTCGGTTGAGAGCCACTATACATTTTGTTTAAGCTGCTTGCAAAATTTTTAATTACAATAGTATAAGAACTGAATCCCTCCAAAGATTTTTACTTGGCTTGCTTTTCTCATCCGTTATTTAAGATTATGCAGTTTTCCAGGGAAATATGGAAGACAGAATGAGGTTAGTAATACAACCTTCAAGGTGGGTCTAGAGAACATTGGCTAAAAAATAAATTTCAAAAAAAGTCTCACGATAATGCTACTTTTATACTCCTTGCAGTACCCATCATGGGTTTGAAAGAAGGTAATTATTTTGTCTAGAAAGTTCCTGTGATGATACTGTCATACTGAAAATATGATAAAATGTTGCCTTTTTAATGGAAAAATGCACATGTATATAGCTACAGTCAGTCAATATATAAGCTATAAAGTTAATTGAATGCATTTTCAGAACTGTATTTACAAACTTATAGAACAGTGTGTAATATTGGTCCTTCAAAGAAGTGACCACATAAGTCTCTCTCTAATTTATTTCCTCATGCCCAAAATAATAGTGGTTTTAAAGAAATTAAAAACCTAAATCATTACCTTATTTCTTGCTGTTTCTAAGCACAGACCACTTCCAGGCTCAAGACTTTTCCTGTTAAGGCAGTTTTAAACTGACATATGTATTATAACTATATATCCCTTCTTTTCCAATTGCCTGGAAAGCTTCAGAAACAGAACTTTTCTGAAAACCTAAAGAAGTTGAAGTCCATAGACAGATACAGTATTTTCACCAAGTTTTGGACTATATTCTGAATTCTTTAATGGCCCCTGAGGACGGGAATTTGTGATAAACTGTAAGCATTTGGTGCATACAAGCTGATAAATTTGAACTTGAATAGACACAAATTTTGGAAGGGGAAAAGTTTTAACATCCAAGGAATTTTGCATTTCACTAGTTATAAAATCCAGATATTACTACACAGTAAATACTATAGGCATGGATACAAAAGGAGTATGTTAGAATTTTGCAAAACATAGAAAGCTTGTTCAGGATCATGTAAACAGCTTCTGTAAACTATAGACTTATAGATTTGTACCTCAGAAATGTTCACTTTATTTTTCTTACATGAGGAAAATAATAACAATGGTAGGTTTTATGCTACCAGGTCACATAGGTACCATTTAACCAACTGTTAAATTGCCAGAACAGAAAGCTGTCATGAAGACAGCAATGAAACAAACAGGACTGTAGACAGAATAATATTGACTTTTTTGGAGACCTGTCAAGTTCACAAGCTAAAATTATTTATCGCTGTCTTGTTGATATGAGATAATTATTGGAGTGGAAGGGAGGGTTGGTCGGGGGCAAGGGGTTTCATAGCAAGCTTGACAACCCACCCAAGATGATTGTCTCTCTTACCTGCTGGTACCTCTCAATCTTAATGTTTGAGATCCTGCAGTTAAGTTTTTGTCAAAGATCTATACTGACATCTCAATTCTGCTCCACAGTTCTTTTACAGTTGAAGTTTTGCCATTACTTTTAGTAGAGGACGCTGATGTTTTCTTGAAATGCACAAGGCTAGGTATAACAATAGGACTGAGCTACATCATAAGAAAATTCCCACAATGATAAAATAAGGAAAAGGAGAATTATGGGACCAGATTGGGTCATACTCTAGTGTTTAGTCTGTCATTTAATTTGAAATTCATGTACTTTCCCAGCATTTCTTTTAACTTCCTTCATAACTTCAGCACACTAGCTCCAGGCATGTCTTGTTATATGCTGTCTATTTGGTTGTGCAGTTCTTTCCTGAGAGCTGACAGCTGAATCTGCCATTTCAGTTGCTTCAGTACTAGGAGTGCTTCACAGATGTATTACTCCAACAAGGACAGCTGGCAGCTGTGAATCATAGAAATGGATAATGCAGCTGTAGGTGCAGGTAGAATTTTAAGTAGAGTAGTACAGTAATAGTTAATGTCCTGTTGTGGTTTAACCCTG
>VZTL01021709.1:0-10385 GCA_013400535.1 Scopus umbretta
TTTTTTTCCTTTTCTTTTCTCCTATACATCGCTCTTTGTCACAAACATCTCTTCTTAGTCCTTTGGTGCCTCAGGTTTCTGTAGACTGCTCCTTAAACCCAATTTCAGTGTATTTGCTGTCTGTCGTTGATCTCTATCTCTGTCTGCTCCATGCTGTTATGGTCAGTCCACTCCTCTTCTAGCCTAGACCTGCTCTTGTTGAGGTTTTCACCTGCCTTTAGGAGCGCGGTGTTGGTTCCTGTGTCCTGGGAAAGCCCTGCCAGATGCAGAAACGTTTTCAAATCTGCTCTGCTGCAAGGTCTCCTGTGACCGTGAAGCACAGCTCTTCAAAGCCTACAGCTTCAGACTCTCGTGGACAAAATCTGTGCACAGTCCTTTGTGTGAGCATGAAGCAGATACACAGCCCCCATTGCCAGTTTGCTGGTGTTAAATGGTGGGAATGCTACAGACAGGGGGGGAAGCACTTTCTAACCAGAGGTTTTCCCCAAGTGGGAATTAGGAGGAGTGCAAGCCACATCTAGAGGAACTGTCTACAGAAACTTCTGGAAGATTTGGGATCTCTGATGCTGACTTAGGACCTCTTACGCTGACAGTTTTATCCATGGAAGAGGGAAACCTCTCAGTTCTTCCTGAGCTGGATGAGGGCTGCTGTCTCCACTCTCCTTTGAACTACAAGAGAGATGGCAGATGGAGTAAGTGCAAGCATTGCTGTAAGGGATGTGTTCCCTTATGTATAAGGGACTATAAGATTATAGTCTTGCTCACCTATGTGCTACACTGAATGTTATTTCTGGAGATGAATTATACTCTAATTTAACAATTTAGCTTGTTAATCTAACAATCCTGCCTTCTTTACTTAATGTCAGACCTATTGTGGAGCGGTAGTAATGGAATTGTAGCTCTCCCAGCTGCACGGCCATGATCAGAGCTTGGATTGATACAGAGGATTAAAAATATTTCTGTCCAAAGGTCAGCTTTGTTCGGTCAACACAGAGCGTTAGCTTGGCCCTGTGCTATTAGAGACGTCTGTGCTGGGAGAGGATTTATGCCTTTCCAAGGGGAAGCTCTGGTGGTTCAATCCAAACTGAAGTATTAATAAGAATGCCCAGCTGAGGAGAACCAAAAAAAAAAATCCACTCTATTTATTTTTTTTTCTCTTTGAGTTTTTTGGAAGTTTTCCAGGGTTTTACTACTTAAAATGTTGGATGTGAGGGAGGATTGGCTATCAGTAAAACTTGTGCTTGTCCTGCTTAGTGAAGGGCTGCTGCTCTCTGAAGGCACTCCAAGGGAAAGAGCCATGCTCAAGCAAGCAACCAGCTTTCTGCAGGATAGCTCAGGAGGACAGAGTAGCAACTCTGGAAGCATCACCTGGCCAGCAAATCAAATGTCAAGTGATTGGATCCATCTTTTTATCTTTTTCATAGATTTTCCATTTCTTGTGTCAAAGCATTGGCGTTTCATGCCTTCATTTGCAGGCATGCTGTATATATGGGAGAATGCTGTTTGCCGAGAGTGTGTTGAAGCTGGTGGGGGGACAGAGGGTGTTTTAGGCAGCCCCATAAGCAAGTGGAGTCTGCCGTAAGTAGAAAGAAACTGCATCAAGTCAGTCATGTCCTTTGGTGCCTTGGGGCAGTGGGGTCGCTCTGAAGCTCTCACAAAGCTGTTTGTGCACCCAAGAAATGATGGAGAGGTGGAAACGTGTGCCGTTGGAAGGAAACGCACTGCTGTCATGGTCATGCTGTTTCCCTTCAAAAAGGGCAGCACAAGCTCCTGCTGGAAAGGGCAGAGGTTCTGCTGCCACGGTTGGCTGAAAGGCAGCGAGATGGGGCTGAGTCCTGGCCAGGGTGAGGACCTGGTCCCCAGTCTGCAGGGTTGTGCTGAGTACCCCCCGGCTGGAAAGCCCCCTGCCAGTAGCTGGGCTTAAGTGAAGGCAGGAACAATGAGGTTTGGCCCATGATCCTTGTGTTTTAATCAAACAGATATTTTACCCTCCGTTAACATAAACATTTTTCCCATCCTGTTATATGACTCACTTTTTCTTGTGCTGACCTGATATTTAGAGTATCTGATGTTTTAATTACCTTCTCAAAGACACGGATTTATTTCATATGCGTTTGAAAAGATGTGTACACCAAGTGCAAAGCTAGAGTACATCATTTATAAAAACAGCTGCTTTTGGAGGTTGCAGAATTTTCACACTAGGATAAGCCTGATTTTCCATCGGTAAGTATTTTAGCCCCTTTAAATTAATTGGAGGGGGTTTTTTTTGGTACCCTCAAGGTTGTTTTCAGTGGGAAACGAAGTACATAAACATGCCTATACTCTGTAAAAGCCGAGGACGAGTCGCACTGGGTGCTATAAAATAGTCCAATTTACTGCAGGGTGGCAGTTCGGATGCACAGCTCCTGTTGGAAGGCAAAGTTCCTCCTCCCAGGAAAAATTGGATGCAATTTTTGATGTGTTAGTGCTAAAGTGCCTTCATGCTAAAAATCTTGGACTGAGTCCCTGAATTGCCTTCGACTACAAGAAAACAAGGAACTGGCAGGACCTGGACCAGAGACCTGTGTGAAGTTCTGGCCCATCCAGGAGAGCTCTGCTGCAGAGGGTCTGGGATGCAGAAGCGGAGTCCAGTGGAGATGAGACTCACCAGTGAGCACCTTGATGGTGTGCCTGCAGAAGCAGGGGCTCGACAAAGAGTTTGTCGTAGGTAGCACATGTCAAAAATGATAGGTTATCATAGAAAAATGAACTGATGATTTCTCACCTGGCAAAATCTCTGGTGTCCCACGCCATTCGTGTTGTAGGAAGAATATGTGTGTGCTGGAGTTGGTGGTGTCGAGGATGTGCTGTCTAACAACAAGGTTTAGAGGCAGGAGTTGGCCAGTAGAAAGGACAGTCGTTGGGTTGCTGGCATCAGTTTGGTATTTTAACTGCAACAAAAATGTAACGGAAGAAGACTAGCTGTGAGGCTTCTGTCCTGCCAAAGTGGTAATATTCAGACTTTTGTGAGACTTTTTGTTATTTGTCTGAGTTTACTGAGATTTCTGTATGAAATGGAATGTTCCTCAGGTTATACTTTCTCAGCAGTAAGGGGTGGCATTGTGGTCTGGTCCCAGCAAAGCTGTTTGTGTCAGAATTTCTGCAGTGTCTTGCAAGAGCACCCTTATCCTACATATTTAATATTTACGTGTTACATGACGAAGGGTGTTGCAAAATGGCTGGATCCCAAGTGTTTTGCTTTAAAGTATTGGACCTGCAACAGAGTTACTCCATTAAAGGCCTGCTATGGGGATTATGTGTGCACGGTGGGGAGTTGGAGGCTGGGTGTGCTGGTTGGGAGGTTTAAGAGATGATGTTCTGCCTGGCTGAAGGAAATGGGAGCTCTGCCTTTCTCAAAAGAGTGACAGTTCTGGTTGTGTCCCACTGGTTGCAGCAGTGGTGGGTCGTCTATTTTGTTGAACGAACAGGAGCAGACAGCAGAAGTTAAGTAAATGTGGTGGGGTACGTTTCTGGGTACAGAAATTGCAGTTTTTGCTTAAAGGGGAAACCCATGCTTGTGCAAGCAAAATTCTAAAAAGCAACAATCAATTATTTTCTTTCTGTCCTTAAAATGTGGACTTGAATTTTGGGCGAGAATATGCAGGTTTTGTGTACGAAGGCTGATAGTGAGGACAGTGTTTACTTGTTTAGTAACTATAATGCCTGAATGAATCAATTGATGTTTAAAGGCATTTACCAATGTTCCCATTGTGTGCTGGTCCATTATGCTTTATAGAGTGCGAGAACCACAATGTTCAGAAAAAAACTTGTGGTGCCTGCTTCATTTGCCGAAATTAGTCAAGTTAGTGATAGCTGATACAACATTTTGAGAGTAGTTAGGAGCATGAATTTATGCTCAGATGGATGTTTGATTAAAAACTGCGGCAGCTTTGAAGTTCACGCTTGTATAATCTTGAGGCTGGAATGTGGGTTTATACCCAAGTGAACCTTGACAGCAAATCTGGAGAGGGGAAGACTGCTTTAGTAGCTCCAATTTCCTCCTATTTGTTTTACACTGTCGCGTATGCCATCACGGCATATGTAACGGTGCCGAATTTATGAAGATGAAAGCAGATCTTGCAGTTCAGCCAGTGCTTACTGTGAACAGCCAACATAGGGCGGTGAACGTGCCTCCTGGAAATCCCTTCTTCTTCCTCTCCTTGAACTTCTGGGGGGTTCAGTCACCTGCCTATGTGAGCAGGGAGGAAGAGGA
This sequence comes from Scopus umbretta, assembly GCA_013400535.1. Lineage (NCBI taxonomy): Eukaryota > Metazoa > Chordata > Aves > Pelecaniformes > Scopidae > Scopus > Scopus umbretta. The sequence goes on from VZTL01021709.1 coordinate 4,253, forward strand.
GGGTAAACCCATGCTTATGTCCATAGCAAAGGCGATGGCATGCAGGAGCTTAAGCCCCACAGCAGGATGGGGCTGGTGGTACTGTGTTTCAGATGCTGGGATGTCATGCCAGCTTGGGCTTTGGGAGGATGCCGGTCCTCTTGCATTGCTCACTCTTATGTACGAGCAGCTGGAAGCACCTCACCCACCACCACAAGCGGAAAAATCCTGAACAATGCCAGGAGACAAAGAAGGCGAGAAGACAAAATGTTACGGATTGCTAAAGAGCAGATCAGCTCCTTTTCCACAGGCAGACAGATGACCGAGGGCTGTTGGCATAGATTATTGAGCAGGGCGTGGGGAGCAAGGGTGGCTGCAGTGATTGCTGCTCTCCTTTGGCTTCCTTTGCTTCTGCTGCCAAAAATGGTGGTGGTGGAGTGGTCTAAATGCTCAGAAATTACTCTCTTACCCGGAAGGGTCTCATCCTTCTGAATGCTTTGCCTCAGAGCATCTGCACCCTCTCCAGCATCCCCAGGGTAGGCTCCCTAGTACGGGGCCACCAAAAAGGGGGAATTTTGAAAAAAGCAGAGAATTTCTGTTGAAATTCTGTGTAGGCACCTGCAGTCTTACCTGTTTTGACCCACATCGTTGCTGTTGGGGGAACAGAGGCGACCGCAGGAGCAGGAGCAGGAGCTGGGCTCGGTCGTTGTGTGGTTTTGTAGCGGAGGCCCCTGCTCTGGCGTTGGTTTAAAGGAAGAAGCCGTCGAGTTCCGATGGGCGGAGGGCACGCAGGAGGTGAAAGCATATTGCAACAGGGGCTTTCTGGCGCTTTTCTTAGTCTTGCTACCCCAGTCCCCGTTCGTAGCTTCTTAACAGCAGCGCAAGGTTCACACTGGAGAATTTAGCACTTGCCGCTCGTTAATTAACAATTTCAGCTTGCCTTGGCTTTGGCAGAAATGGCTCTGCTGCCTGATCCCAGCCCGGTTCCTTTGGAAAGGCCTCAGAGGGGCATGGGTCTGGTGTCCAGCCTTTGGGCCCGGGCATTTACCCCTGCATGGCCGATGCGCGAGAGGCGGTTGGTGGCTAATGCCGTCGAAGGGGCTTGTTGCTGCCGTGACATCTTTTAATGTGTACAGGTCGGATGCTGATTTTTATTCCTGTATTGCGTCTATCACTTTCGGTTCTCAGAGTCTTTCTCCAGCCTGTCTGTGTCTGTATTGCAAAACCGAGGATGCCTGCAGCAGGGTGAAAATCAACCAGTTTTCTAAACTATATTTGATGGTTTCCCTGCAAGTATCAAGCTGAGCACTAGGTGTGTTGAATTAGAAGGGACAGTTAACTGGTGAGGAAACGCCCGGTTTCCCTGGACAGAGGTGGAAATCTGTCGGGATGAAGCTCAACAATCCATTGCTGCAAACTATACAAAAAGCAAATATCTGTTCTGAAGTTCCAAGCCTAAATACTTATTGGTTCTGCGTTGCCTGATTTTTGTATGACTAGGTGTCCCTCATGGCTTACATTAACATACATTTCAAAGTGCTTTATGTTGTTTTGGTAAATATTCACACAGTATTAAGATCTTACCTTCATCTGTAAATACTTGGGAACTGCATGAGGCAGCGGGAGATCCCTGGGAGAAGGACGGTGTGGGCGCTGGGCTCCTTTTCCCCTTGGCCAGTATCGGAGGTAGGCACCAGCACTCCACTGCAGCAAGGCCGGTGCATTTCCTTAAAATGCAAAACGAGGTGGCGATACGTCAGACAAAAGCGAAATAGCAAATACATGGCCTGAAATGCCCCAGCTTGCTTCCCCATCTCCCTCCTCCATTTCATGGGGCAGTGTGCCGTGGTTGGGTCTGAGTGTATCCCTTGCTGGTGCTCTGTTGGCTTTAATTAAGGAGTTGGGAAGTGTGGGGTCTTCTTGGCCAAGCAAACAAGGATGAATTTAGAAAGGGGAAGATTTGTTTTTGCACATCACGCTGTCTAAATATATGGTGTCTAGCAACGCACCCTTCCTTCCCGATGGCCGCATCCAGGGGATGCTTCAGCTGCAGCCTGGTGCTGCTGGGCTATGTTTTATTCTATTATTTTTTATGTTGAACATTTTAAAATAAAGCTATTCCCTCCCCGTTGTTGGAACATGCAATTGCTCAGGATATATAAATTGTCTTAATAAACGAGCAAGGAGCCCTGGTGGGTGAATTGGCTTCCTGGTGAAGTCATAAATTTGGAGAGGATGATGCCGCCTTGCTCTGCAGCCAGCATGTGGGTTTGCTTCCCAACATCGTGCCTGGAAACCTGAGGGACTGGGGAGAGGTCCCCATGCCTTGTAATTTGGGGTTCCTGGTGGAGGCCAGATGGTGTGAAAGACCATCTCCAGCCTGCAGGAGGTCTGGGAAACCTGGGCACAAACCCCAGCTCATCAGCAAGCACACTGTGGGGGGCAGAGGACCCTGCAATTCAGGACATTTTCATATTTTTCCCTGTTTCTGCCATGCCATGGCTTGTCCCCTCTCGGCCTCTGCTCCTTGGTGTGTCCTTGGTGTGTTAATTATCAGTGCTGCAGGGCAGGAGCTGCCATTCCCTGTGTGTTGTCCACACCATATCTCATGTGATGGGGCCTTGGGCTGCTCCTGTAGTAAGAAGTGACTGGAAAATAGAATGTTTCCCTTTGCCTCCTGGCTTTCCTGCCAGGATCGGCATCAGCTGGTTTTCCTGGAGAAGAAGCATCTTTTCCTCTGACTCTGCCCGGTTTGTAAACAGAGCATGTGCCCTCCAATGGAGGGAGGAGGAATGATTTGGTACGAGTAATTTTGATGCATCTTGGGTGATGGATTTTGGGTGATCCATTTCTTTGGAGTGGAGGAAAGGCTGGGAATTGGCTTGCTCGATAGCAGTTGTGTTGGTTTTAAGACCCCATCAACAGTTTGGGCTCTTATATAGTTTTCCGCATCGCTCCCAGGCATTTTCCCATTAGGATTAATGTAGTCGAGAACTATGCAACAAGCAGCTTATTGCAGTGATTTGCTCATTTTTCAGCTGCTGAAAAGCGAGGAGGCCATATGTGTCAAGGGGCTTCTGTTTCTGCGCTGGCTCTCGAGCATCTCCTCTGGATGCATGCTCCCCGCTTCTGCCAGCGCTGAAGATGGGGTCGCTTCTGCAGCCAAGAAGCAAATCTGATTTTAAAAACCTCTCTAGCCTGCTCATCAAGGCTTTTGCAAAATCAATAAATCAGTGGACAGAGTGTCTAGTGGTGCCCTGCAGGCTAGGAGCCCTTGGTGGGTCCCCAGGTCCGTGAGAGCCGGGGCTCAGACCCGAGGGGACTGAAGTCAGTGCCGTGTGGGTGCCCGAGCCAGCACGTTTCCACCATCCCAGCTCCAGCAGACCATTTCCAGCCGAGTCATGCTCTGTGCTCAGGAGAGGCCCCGAGCTGTTATTCTTTTTTGCGTGGCTGAGCATTAAAGGATATTTCCAGCACTTGTTTGCCAGGAAAATACAGCATCGAAGGCCCTTTACTAATTAATTGTAATGGCAGGAGGAAGGGGAGGGAATTGCTTTCCCATCGTGGCTGCTGTGAAGATGCTCTTGAAAAATGAAAAAAAAAAAAAAAAAAGGTGGATGCTGCCAGGACGAGGGGATTTTCAAAAAATCTTTTTCCCTGCAAGGAAAAAATTGCCCCTGAGCAAANGGTTTCACCATTTCCCAACGGCCACCGAAGGAAAAGTGAGCGGAATTGCTGTGAACCCTAAAAACCTAACAGATGCATTTAGGAAGGTCACATGAAAATGCTTTTTCTTGAATAAATGTTTTTGAAGTGCAGTATTATACCTCCCAAAGTTCCTGCTTACATAAACAACACCAGGTTTGGGAGCAAGAATGTGTTTTATTGTGGGTTTTTGGTTTGTTTGGTTTTTTTTCCCAACTGGAATAATACATTTCAAAATTCAGGACTTGGTCCCAATCTCATTTTTTTAATCCCACCTTATTTTTTGAATTAATGTATTTAATTAGCTTTCAGGAGTTCAGCACATATAGAATTGACTCGCTGTGAAAGCAGTCAGCTGGCCTGAGGAGTATGTTTTGAAATACCTTAGATGTTGTAGTGTAGTATTAATATCTACAGGACCTTCATCCAGGTTCTTTTTTTGTGCTAACAGGTGAAATGGTGCGTGGAAATAAGTGAGTAAATGTGAATGAGGTTTGGTTTTGTTTACTTGCAATATCTAGAAGTGCCGTTTATCTAGTTCTTGTAGGAAGCAGGCTGTAAGGGAATAGGTAGACTCACCAAACATTAACCCCATGGCATAAATGACAATGAGATTCCCATGGGATGAAGTCTGAGGTCACAACAAGTTTAAGCTGAGAATCAGAATATTACTTTGGGGCCAAACAGCGGCTTAAATTGGAGTCCACACTTAGTTCGGTGGTTTTAAAATATCATCACTTCCAAGCAAGGATGTTGGAGAAGAGTAGCCCAAATTTGATCCTGCCCAATAACTAATATTTTCAGCCACGTCAATAAGTAGATGTCCCTGATCTATACCTTTACCTTCCAAAGTAGGGTCTCAGGTAGGGTCTCTGAACGTCCAAGGTAGTAAATCAGATATTTGGCATGGGATGTGTTATTTGGATATTTAATTATTTTCTCCTTAAGCTGCTTTTAGCTGTATTAAAACAATCAGATATTTTCCTTTGAATATATATTGTGCAAGTTTTTGAAGTCGGTCCTCTAAAAAAACCTCCCAAACCGAACTTCTGCTCTCTTCTACTTCTCCCTATCCCACTGAGTACGCCATGTGGTAGCTTCTCAGGCTCCTGTGACCCCAATATTGCATGAATGGAGAAGTAGCTATCTAGCAGGCAGTAGCAGGATCAGCTGAGGTGCGGAGGTGAGACCTCCATGTCCTCTGAAGGGGTGCCACTGGCCCTTAGTCACCGACAGAAGGCCGCTCAGGAGCAGGACCAGGCTTGCGCAGGACGGGTGATGACCACAGGGAAGACAGAACAAACCTGTGACATGGTAGGGGACTGACTGTGCTTCATAGCTGTTGATGCTGAAGTCAGACCTAGAGCCATGACCTCCAGCCACCACAGGAATGGTCCTGGGAATCCCTTCTGGAGTAATTTCTAAAGCTGGTCCCCGAATTATACCTGCAGCCACATCTGACACCTGGTCCAGACTCAGTGCGAAGGCTGCTGGTGAAAACCCAAACGTGTCCACTCCAGTCTTTCACCACCTCCTGACACACACTGATATCAGTGTTGCCACTGCTTCATTTTATCTAGTTCTTCCATCCCACCTTTTTTCCCAGGATGTCCCTGATGACAATGCGTCTTTCAGAAGCCTACAGAGAACAGAACTAGTGTGGTCATTCCAAACATAGCCATCTGCAGTTTCATGGAGGAAGTTTTTGGAATGTAAAGCCCCCACATGCTAAGGGAACTCCCAGCCAGCATCTCATCCCGACCACATGCCTTGCACTAAACCTCCAAAGGCCCCCGATGACGATGCTTTGAGTAACTCATCTATTCTTTTGCTAATTATCTGTTAGGGAAGATGGCAGCGTAGAGGCCCTCAAATTACAGCACTTGATCAGTCTGGGCAGCCACTATCCCTGAATTAAGAATTGGGATTAATTTTCGGGGGGCTGGTCCTACTGCATGCCCTACTTCCAGCAATGGATGTAACAGAATTGACTGATGGAGGCAAAGTGTGGCAGCCAAACCTGGTCTGTGGGTTTTGTCGATTTTGGGGTTGGAGTAGTTACAGCAGCTTGCTACAATAATTCATTTTTCTTCCCTCCCTGCTGGATTTGCTGGTGGTGATTGCTGGTGATAGTCCTGATAGCGAGAGATTGGGCTGGAGACCCCTGAGCCTGGCCATGCAGACATGTCCTCAGGTGCCATCCACAGCTCTGATGTTTTGGGGGCAGGGGTCCCTCATTCTCAATACTTCAACCTAAAGAGGGACTTAAGATAAAACCTTAGATGAAGTGTCCCTGTGGCTTATCCACATTTTTGCTAGAGAGCCAGGTGTGAGGTGGGAGACGACTGAGGAGCTGGCTAGTGGTATTCAGGTAGCTGGTGGGGTTTTGCATTGACCACTCCTCCTTGCTCCTAGCACCATTGAGCATCCAGCTGCTTCTTTTTTTTTT
>VZTL01021714.1:0-12464 GCA_013400535.1 Scopus umbretta
CCCCGCCCCGCAGCCGGCAGCAGGTGGGCAGGGCGCGGGCAGGAGGCGGGCAGGAGGCGGGCAGGGGGCGGGCCGGGCACCCTCCTGCCCCGCACGAGCGGCAGAGAGATGGGGCTGGAGCCCGGGGAGCCCCACGGCGCTCGGGGATACACGCAGAAACCAGAGCAGCATCAGTTTATTGGCCTCATGACAGACGACACCCTGTCCTGCCGGCACGGGACACCCCCAGCCATCCCTTCCGCCACCTCGGAGACACCCCAAAAGAGAACAGCACCCCTCTCGCCAGCCACATGTGCCTCCCAGTCCCACCGGCCGTCCCGGCCTCCGCTCAGCAGGGCAAAAAGCGGCGCTCACTTCAGTTGGTGCAGGAAGCCCAGCAGGGCCCGGTGGAAGTCCTCCGGCTTGTCCAGGTAGCAGGCATGGCCGGCATCAGGTACCATGGCCACACGGTGCCAAGGGAGGTGCCGGAGGCTCTGCAGGGCCTGGGGACCCAGGCCTGTGTCACGGTCACCATACAGGATCAGGGTGGGAGTCTTGGTAAGGGGGTAGAAAAGCAGAGCAGTTGTCAGAAGGGGAAATGGCCACCACACTTCCCTTGGGCTATGCCCACCTCCATCCATCACCACGAGGGCTGCAAAGCTGAGGGGAGGCAGGTGCCAGCCCCTCCATGAGCTGAGGGGGCACAAGTCCCCCTCACTCACCCCAAAACAAGGCCACCCTCCATGCCACCCTACAGCCAGCTGACCCACGAGGCTCACCAGCACCCAGGGATCTCCCAGCAGCCCAACAACCCACCTCACCTGGACCTGCTGGTACTGCTCAGCAGTGTAGTCCTTGGTGCCTACGGGTGCAACGGGCATGAAGCCAGACAGTCGGTCCCCCCGTGCCAGGAGGAAGGGCAGAGCAAAGCGTCCGCTCATGGAGGGGCTGACAAGAACGGGCCTCCACATGCCCAGCTCCTGGAGGACATGGTCCAGGAAAGCCACCCGGCCCTGTGCTGTGGCCACCATCTCCGCCGGGGGCGAATTCCCATAGCCTGGCATTGGGCAGAGAGCACAGGGTGGGTGCAGGGCAGGGGGACTGTGCAGCCTGCAATGGTCTCTGCCCCCAAGGCTCAGCTGGTTTGGCAAAAAATGGGCACCCGATCAAGCCCTGGCAGTTGTAAAGCCACAGCCACGTGCCAGCCGGACCTATCCAACCCCAGCCAAAAGAGTTTGCGTGGCCATGCAGGTAAATGCCCCGGGGCAAAGCCAAGTCCCAGGCACGCTGCCCAGGGACCACCGCTAGCTGCTGAAAGAGGCCCAAAGCCCTCCCTAAAGAGGTCCAGAGCTGAGCAGTGGCTGAGGTGAGAGACTGGAGCTGCCCAGAGGGATCAACTTAAGCGCAGTGCCATGGTCCTACCGGGCAGATCTATTGCGACTGCGCGGTAGCCTTCTCCAGCGAGCAGTGCCAGCGTGCCCAAGGCCTCCCACGTCTTGGAGGTGAACGCCTGGCCGTGCAGGAACAGGACATCAGGCCTGCGGTGGGGAAGACAGGCGAGAAGGGGTTCAGGGAAGATGCCGTACCCGCGGGTGTCCCAGCAGCCAGGAGGGCTGGTGGAGACCAATCCCCAGGGCCTGTCACCCCCCACCTTTCCTCCGCCACAGGAGCAGGCGGGCTGACCCACCTCTTGGGGCTGGCAGTGCTGCCGGCCTGGGGCCCTGCGGAAACCTCCCTGTAGAAGACAGGGGGGTCTCCCACAGCCATCCCCACTCGCACAGTGGCATTGGCCGCCTGCTGGCCCCGCTTCCCCTTGTCAGGTCGGGGGCCCGCCAAGCGCTGCTCGTGCTGGGCAGCCAGGAGCAGGAGGTAGAGGACGAGGGTGAGGAGCACCCCGAGGAGCAGGAGCCCGAGGCGGCTGCGGGCAGGCAGCATCTCCGCTCCCCCTAGAGAAGGAAAATGGCAGCGAGGGGCTGGAGGCCCCAAACCCCACTGCTGCGGGGGGGGTAGGCCCCAGACCACGGTGCTCTCCTCAGCTCCAGCCCAGGCTGCGCCCCCCCGTGCCCGGTGCTTGCAGCTCCGCCCGGCCCCGGTCTCCCGAGCTCCCGCGGGCTCCGGCCGCCGGCCCTGCCGCCCCGCAGCCGGCAGGTAGCGGCCCGGGGAGGGGTGGGAAAGGAGTTCCTCCCCTCCTGGAAGGTGTTGTCGTCTTCCCCCGGCTTTCGTGAGCTCCTCGGTCCGCACACTTGAGGCCGGCTTACTGGTCCCTGCCCTTGCTTCGCCAGAGATGTCCTTGACTGGGTTTGGCGGGCGGGGGGAGGAACACAAGCGGTTTAATTGCAATAAGCAGCTCTGTCTGTCTCCCCAGGAGTAAACCCACAGTAGCTGAGTGGAAGGCAGGCGCAGACCACATTTCAGGAATTTTTCTGAAGCCTTCCTCCAGCCTGCTGTCCATCCTGTCACCGCCCATGAAACTGTGTCCTAAAGGCTCTGGTTTGTTGTAGGTGAAAAATCAGCTGGGCAGTACAGCCTGTGAATAGGAGTTAACAATTGGAAGGAACCCAACAGCATGAGAAAGGTGAGTCTAGTATGCAATGAAAAACATCCACACCCTGCTGTTGTGATGGCATGGCCTGCAAGATGCAGGTTTTTTAAGGATGCTAATGCACACGCGCTTAAAAAAAGTGATGAGCAGCGGAAGGAATGCAGAGCAGCAGGTCTCCCAATGTTGCAAAGTACTGTGTGAAATATTTTCTAGGAAATATTTCTAGAATATTTCTGTCTTGTACTGGGTTTGCGTGGCAAGGTTTTGGTAGCAGGGGGCTACAGGTGTGGCTCCTGTGAGAAGCTACTAGACGTTTCCCATATGTCCGATAGAGCCAATGTCAGCCGGCTCCAGGATGGAACCACTGCTGGCCAAGGCCAAGCCAATTGGCGGTGGTAGTGCCTCTGTGATAACATATTTAAGACAGGGGAAAAAAACCAATGGGACACAAAAANGATGTACGATGAGCTGACCGCAACCCCCATTCCCAGTCCCCCTGCACTGCTCAGGGGGGAGGAGGTAGAGAAAATCAGGAGTGAAGTTGAGTCCAGGGAGAGGGGAGGGGTGGGGAGAAGGTGTTTTAAGATTTGGTTTTTATTTCTCATTACCCTACTCTGATTTGACTAGTAATAAATTAAACTGATTTTTCCCAAGTCGAGTCTGTTTTGTCCATGACGGTAACTGCTGAGTGATCTCCCTGTCCTTATCTCAACCCATGAGCTTTTTTTTCTATTTTCTCTCCCCAGTCAAGTTGAGAAGGGGAGTGATAGAGCGACTCTAGGTGGGCACTTGGCATCCAGCCGGGGTTAACCCACCACACTAGATCACATCTTCCCAAGTAATCTGTGTATAACCGTAAGCTTCAGCTTGCAGTCAACACAACCTGCCTTGAGTAGCATGGGAGAAGGGTAGGAAGCTACACAAATCCCAGCAGGATATTTGGGGTTACATGTAGATGATAGCAAAGTGAAACTCAAACTGTGCCTTCCTTCAGGCTTATAACTCCTCTCTGCTTTACAGTGTGGACACAAATGATTAATTCAGATGCTGATAATTTGCCAGTGCCTTTTACAGTTCTCCATGGGCTATATTCTCTGCCCTCTGTTCTAATTTAGTTTGATGTACCAAGTGTAGTTTTCTTACATACACATGCTACTTCACATTTCATACCTACCTTTTAACAGCCTCATTGCTGACCCAGCTTCTTCAGCACGTTAACAGAAAGAAATGTTAACATCAGGATACTGAACAGTATGATGAAAAATCTAAGGAAATATATCTAAAAATCCCTTTTGCTGAAAGGATACAGCTAAGAAATTGGCATAGCAGAGGAGAATGCCACAAAAGCCAATTCTTTTCATTTTGCCTTAAAAAAATTAAAGTCCATGCCAGAGGAATAGAAGAGGCTGCCAGTCAGTGAGATCAAAGCTGCAGCTCTTCTTTTGCTATAGTCTGTGGGGGAAAAATGAGAAATTCTTGCATCTAAGCAATCGATCTACTTGAGGAAAATCGATGCTATTCCTTCCTCGATATGTGAGTGTTTGGGAACCAACAGAACAAGAGCTTCAAATGTAAGAAACTCTAAATTCTCCATTTAATGATTTATAACATAGTGTGTACATTATAGATGAATCAATAAAGCTCACTAATTTTGTACTTCCATTATAAAACATTCATCACATTATTCCACATAATTACAGTTTTCCTTCCAGAGCAATCACACAAGGCAGCCCTTACTGCCCTTTCTCCCCTCAACCCAGGGTAAGCTGCAGTTTTCCTTTTAATTGGCATCAGGCCTGAGAAGGAGCCCAGAAATGACTCATAGCTGAAGGCCTTTATCTTTTCTCACGGGCTGTTTCACTGACACAAACAGCATTACACATACCAGTACCAGCAGTTTTGTACATAGCAACAGCGTAGCTCAGCAAAACCACGGTGCCCACAACTGTTTAGTGTTCACTCAAACCACCTCTGTCAAGTTCTCTTCCATCCGTATAATGTTTAATGACCCAACCACTAGAGGACGGGCTAGGCCTCCATAAAAGGTAGGAAGCAGGGATATTTCCTCGGTAAGCAGATGGCTAGGAGAAAATAGGCTGAGCTTGTAAAGGCAAGACCTTTGGAATGCTCTCCTGGGATGCAACTTGTGAAAACTTTTGTTGGTGTTCATGAGCCGACCCTTGTCCAAGCATCTACCTGTCCTGGGACAGCCCTCTGCAGTTACCAATGCTTTTGATTCCAAGGAAAGCTAGCACAGAGGGAATGTTGCTCAAATGCCTGGCTGTGGGCAGACACCCTTTTGTGGAGTAACCATTAAATGAGAGTTTAACCCTTTGTGGATTGTACAAGCTAGACAGGCCCAGAGTGGGCTAGGAACCCTGGGTATATCCATATTTCATTCAGAAGTGTCGCAATTACAGAGCAATTAGAGCAAGACAGCCAAAATATACCTCTGGCAGTTGGATTTTGAGTAATCACGTAGCTTTCTGATTAAGACATGAGTGAAACTTCTCAAAGAAGCTTAGGAAGCAGGGAATAAATACTTGATTGGTTCAGATATCAGCCTGTGTCAACTGAAGGGTCTCCAAACTGCACAGAAATGTCAGGAGCTCCTGACTACTGAAATCAGAAATCCTGGACCACAGCTTAGTGCCTGTTCTCCTGAGATAAAAGGTACCGAATAAGCAGTATATACCTCGCATGACAAGTCAAATAGAATGCAGATTATCCTGTGACTTAAGAATTCAGACCATAACAAGCCTAGGAAACATATAATTTGAGAATACTGGCCTTATGTTAATGGGGTCAAGTGCCCATTCACCTGTGAGTAAGAGCATATGCTGGAAGGAAAATGCTGACACACGCTTCATTAGTATAAGGACCATATCTCCTCTTGGTGCCTCATAGTGCCCATTCTTCGTTACTTTTCTAAGTTACACACTTGTATGAAAAAGAGATGACCCAAAAGATATTTGAGACCCAGGATTGTTAATGGCCAACAATGCACTTACGCTCAGTCTCACCTATATACACATGCCTTCTACTACACCTTTTGTGAAGTTTCACCTGAGAAAATGTAAAGGATTATGCATCATTAAAATGACTGGTGGTGTGAAAATATCTTTCTCAGAAACACATCCTTCTTTTTCAGCATTTGTGGAACTCCACAGTAATGTTTCAGATTTCTCCCTGTTGAACAGAAGGCTAATAGGACTTTTTACAATCTGATTTTGAGACTTGATTATGCAGCCAAAAATTTGGGATGGTAGCTGCTCTCAAAGGAGATTGCTGCTGGGAAATGGAGATATGCCAGCTTAGGTGTGTGAAAGATCAACTGGCCTTTTAACTTTCCAGAATTTACAAAGGAGTTGACAGGGCCATGCAGAAGTCTTTAAGCCACAGAAAAGCAGAAATCAGCCAGTCTTCAAGTTATCCCATGCCTGTAAGACTAAGAGTCAGAATGTGTAGTGTCCAAACTGTTGTTTGCATTATGGGACATAACGCAGATCATGTTGAATTTCATACCTTGACTATTTCTTTGCTTTGTCTTGCCGATACAAATAACTCGTTCCTTTACTTTTTTTTACTCAAATATGACCAAAGAGCTCTTGCTAAAATCTTCCAGAAAAAAATGAATACCCCTCAAACAGGAACTTGCTGTGAAAAACTTGAACCAAAGGACTAAATGATAGTTGTTAGAGCTTGAAAAAAATTGCTAAATGTATTTATTAAGGTGTGCATTACACAGTAATAGGGTACAAAAGAGGGCTACTGTGGAAACCTCTTTACACGACTGATTATATCAAGGACTTTAAGAACTTTCAAGCAACTGCAATAATACTGTTAAAACAGAGAACAGTAGGGGTTGCCCTATTTTCTACTTCAGTTTTGGATGCCATGTATAGTACTCCATGCTAATGAAATTGCAGTTATGATACAGTGAGGAATTAGTGCACACGGAATCTATAACGTGCCCATTGGCCAGCAAACTAAAGCAATTTAATTTCAGAGCAAACTCACACAAAACCCCAGAAGCTCAGTCTTCAGCTCTGGCCATCTGTGTTCAAGAGAGTATCCTAGGGGAAACAGCTGGCTTCCAGCCACCAATGTACTCCCCTGATTCCTACGTCTGAAGTATTGCTCAGCCTCAGGACTCTTCCAATTCAGACTGACTGTACTGAATCTAATTGATAGCACAAGGCATTGGATACAATCCTTTGTCCCTAAAATACAGCTGGGGTACAGCGTAAGATAAGGCCAGCTCCAGCAGCTTTAAAACATTTAAGATTTTCTTTCTCTAGAAGAATCTCAAGATTGTCACTTAAGCTGATTTTAAGCATGTTTTGTGTTTCTATATGGAAGTCAAATTAATTAGCGTAAATCCAGAATGAGCACATACATTCTACCTCAAACAATAGTTTAAACAAATGTATCACTTGGAAGTCCTGGAGGTAAATTCGAGACTGACAGAACTATGATGCATGTTTAGAATCCAGCAGTGCCATATTCAGTGTGGTTAGTATTGTAGGAACCAAAATGTATTATCCTTTGTACATACATGACGCCGACTGACTTCAAAGACGTAATCAGGATATAGTGGAATAAAGAGAGAAACCTGCATATGAGTTCTTTTGGGATCTGTATGCTGTGAGGGCTGCAAAAGATGTGATGATGTACAAAGTTAAAACCAACACATATATTAATAAAACTGTCCTGTAAAGTCTACAAGCAGCATATTGATTCTCCTCTCCAATGCTAATCCTTAATCCCAGCATATAACGGCACAGCAAAGCCTTTTTTAGAACAAGTAAGGACTTCCTTCCCAAATTAGTTTCCTGAATCATTCCCTGTTCTTTCTCTTTCTTGCTTCTGTCCTCCTCACTGATTCAGGCCAACTCCCCTGTTCCCTTCAAAGCACCTTCTTCAGAAATTCCACAGCACCAGAAGCCTTTCCCCCATCATTCAGGAAACCCTCCAACCACACTTCTCATGATAGCTCTACTGTGATATTCTGGAAAATGTCTCAGTGTTGCCAACAACAAAACAGATACAAGTGAGGTAGACTGGTAGGAAGCAGATATACTGGAAAGAAAACATACAGTGTCCTATATAGAAGGCATAGCATGAGCTAGTTGGTCTTTTGTGGTTGTGTTCAGCAGGACCAGAAGTTTCCTACATTCCTGAAAGCAAAAGAGGTAACTGGTAACTTACAGCACATGTCCAATTTTATATATACCTTACTAGTTCTGCAGATTTTCTGAAAATAGTATGTATTGTACATACAGTGCTGTATTTTGCATCATTTTACCCATCCTTATTTGACATTGTCCTTCCTAATGAATGTAAAATAAAAGCATTGTCCATATCATAGTAAGGGCCAACACGAGGAGGATTGTATTAGTTTATACTCTTTGAAATAAAATACTCTTAAATTCATAGCATGAATTAAAATGAGTCTGTGGTACTATTTCTCATTAAGAAAACACGATGCAGCAATCACCTTTCGTACTGGCACAGGTTTAGCAGCATGTTGCACAGAAGCGCTATAAACATTTTTCTGTCTGATGACCAATATCAAAGCCTTTCTGTGGAGTCGCATTTTAAACAGATGGTCATTTGATTTGCACACCTGAAATCTGAGCCCATATCCTGAGATTAATTCCAAAAAGACTCAAGAGAAACCACACAGTAAGAAATATGCTTCAAATTATTAATGTTGACAACATGGTGGGTATGCATAGGTTTAATATTTTTACTTTAACTACTTTCTTTTGAACAGGGGTTTTCTCCATAGGATTTTTGCCAAATTCTTCCAGTCTTGTAAAACTAGATGAGCAGAGGAAGGTATGAATGAGGCTTTTCCATTTAATCCACTTCCCCAGTTATGTCAAGACCTAGATAGCTGGGCTGAGAATGGAAGGCAGAATCTTATTTTACAGGAACAAGAAAGTACATTGAAGGAAATAAACAACAAGTTCTAACTTAGTCACAAGAATATCGTAAAGATTAATTAGGTGATGAAGTATAGTTCTTTGAAGATGAAATACTTTACATAAATGTTCTTTTCATTTATTGGTGTTTAGGTCTACAGAAACATCAACACACTGGGTTTAAACAGAACTTTGTATGCACAACTTAGGACAACATAAAGAATTTCAAGATGATAAATATCAGGAAAATACTTTGTAGTTGCCAAAGATACAAGACAGGCTGGGACTCACTGCGCTATGTCCCTATTCAGTACAACATTCAGGAGGCAGTAGAACTCAGTGCCACGCTAGACCAACACAGCCTGCCGTCATGCTCCTTACTCTGTAAGTACATTGCAGACACATCAGCGCATCTTAAGAGGACCAAATCGAGCTGATCAGCTGGGGCTGAATCACAGACATGGTCAAGAGGGTCTGGCTTTATGCCCAGTCATAGGAATAGGGTTCATGGAGTGCTAGGCTGACTCTCCGCATACCCACAAGGGCCTGACAGATACGGTATTTCAGCTCCCCGCTGTCTGAAAGCAGCTGTGCTGCCTCCGGGCCGGACCTGACCCTACAAATGTTCATTTATAACACAACAGCATGCACCTGGAAACTCCGCTGTACCTTATCCACAGTGCACTGTCAGCTCAAATGTCTCACTTTCTCTGGGACATACTTAACTTACCATAGCTAATGAAATTAATCATTGGCTTGTAATTATTCACTCATTCTTTCAGCCAAGGTACAAAAGCAAATTATGTTCTTATTGTCTATATGTATAATTCCTTATTCCTTTATCCTTCCTTGCCAGCTTTGCTGTATTTCAACAATCATAAATTTTCATCAAAGGCTGAAAGGAAAGGTGGTTTTGCTTAGCTGCAGAGCCAGATGAACACACTTTTAACTGTTTGGGCCAAGTTTTATCTTCACAACTTAGTGTCAGCTCTCTCTGCTAGATACAGCTGGATATACTTCTGGGCAGGAAGAGCATTAGCTCATGGCCTGCCCCTAAATTTGCTACAGCTGCTGTTGATGCCATTAGGCTATCATAATGTGTTATTGTGACATAACTAGTGCTCAACATTTTACTGTGTGGAGTTTGAGGGAAAGCCTGGGAATTCCTAGGAGAAAGGTACCCCATTAAACATCCTTGTGGTCACTATGTCCTCATAGATGATAGCTCAGCAGGAAAATTTGTAATGGGTACAAGGTGATCCTCCTTAGGTCCCTTATTTTTATAATAATTGATCTTTCCATACTAAATACAAATAGATTTCATTTTCAACCTTATGTGATGACAACAGGAAATTTATTTTCCTTAAAGTCTGTTCCCCATTTCTCCTAGCATCAGTTCCAGAAATCAAATATATCTAATTCTTTTCACAATTGTGTTTTTGTACTGATGCATAGGTACTTAAAAAACAAAGCTCTGGTGCAATGCCGAGATTCTTCTATTTATCTCTATTTTTGTATTATTCACAAGATGTGTGGCATAAAATCAGTTGACTGCAGTCCCCCTGAGTACCTTCATGATAATTCATGAAACAACCTCTCAGTTTTATTTTTGTGAGTACCACACCTCTCCTTAGAATTAAGAGGTTTTCAAGGGGAAAAGGGACATGGTACTTAGATTCCTGGTAAATAAAATTCCTGTCCTGTGGTTCACAGGTGATTTGAATAGCCTTCCCTCTCTAACTCCCAATGCCTGTTGGTTTTAGAAGTGAGCAACCTTAGCTGTCCCGCTGATTCCTTGCTTGTAAAGTTGAGATCTGTGAAATATCATCCATATCATAAAATAAACACTTCTAAAAAGCTTTGTCAATGAGTCCTATATAACTGGGACATGTAATTTAATTAGACCTTACATGAAATAATGACATCATCTGCAGTGAATAAACAAGTCTTTTAATAATTTTCTGCAAATTCTTTCAGTCAAGAAGATAGACACCTATGAGTTCAATTCTGTAAAGTGAACTCAGATAAAACCTGCGAATTATTTCTGTGCCAGTAATAATTTCATAAATGCATTAAATGAAAGTCAAGGGCATTCAGTAAGTCTGAAACTGTCCTGTTTACATAGGTGTTCTTTCTACTCTAAGGACAGGGTTGTAATTAGCGTATTAGGAGTACTGTAATGAAAGCATTCAGAGCTTTATATTGTACAGTGCAGTATGGTCTGTTATAGGTAAAGATCATACATGACACACATTTAGGCATGACAACACACTTACATGGTAATTCACTGTCCAACTTCATACACGTTCAATGCAGCTATTCTATTCATCACAATGCAGTAAACAAGTTAATTCTTCCTGCAAGGTTTGGTTCACAAGATTACAGATTTAGTTTTTCTGAGAGCCTGCTGGGGGCACCAACACACACCCGCAAAAAAACAAACAATGAAATTAGGCAAACGAAACAAGGCAGCAAATTCAATCATTTATTTATGTGGTAAAAATGACACTGTACACCTCATTATATACATGTTTATAGTCTTGTTTTCACAGCTTTGAAAATACACCTTACAATAAATTTGCTTGCAGGCTTATACATGCAAATAATTCAGACCAAATGGCTCAGAGTGAGCTGAATACAGCATAGACAGCCCTAATAATGTATTCTGGCTGAGTAAAAAGGGTGAACCAATTGGTAAGTGGGGAAAGAAACTGCTGTGGGCTGCACCCTGGCTGGTACAGGCAGGTGGCATTTGTTGGTTAAAAACCAGACTGTTGAGTTGTGTAACAGGAACCCCAGCTGTAGCAGCCCTGTAGTCAAATAGCAATCATGAGGTGCTGCCTCACGTGTGTAAAAACAACAGGAGGAGACCTGGATGGATTAAAAATGTTAATGACATGACAGTACCATAAAAACAATAAATACCTAGTCTGAAGCATGTTTGTGTTCACATAGAAGTTGTATTGGTTCTAGAGAAAAGCTATACAAATCTGAAAGCTTTAAGCGGAGACTGTACAATGTACAGCAAATCTTTAGAGACGCTCTGTTGTCTTCAGCTTTCTCTGATTTTCCTGATGGAAGAAAGTCTCTGCGTTTCAGATTCTCCCTTGTCCTCTGAAATTAGCAACGTTCATGCCTGACAGCATCTTTTAAATTATCTTGAAATGTCCATTTTCTAATGCTTCTTTCATAGTGGAAAGAAGGGAAGGGTAGATAAACAAAAGCTAAGATAAAAGCAAATGAGATAAAAGTAAAAGAGGGTAAGAGGTGAGCATCAGACTGGAAAGAAAAGAGATTGCTGGGTGAGAAGTTCATTGACTTCAGATTTGTACAGGATCTGAGTTTCTCAAGGACCATGGAGAAGTACCTCATTTAAAAAATTCCCTACAGATAAGAAAAAATGAAGTTACCACTGGGGAAGTAATAGGAGACAAAGACCTCTTAGACAACTAAGCAGAAGTTGGGCTTCTAGAAGCAGCCAAGAAATGCAGCGAGGAAGCACCTCCTCATTGACCTAATGGCTCATCAACTGTCTGGTATTTGGAAGCCTGAAAAGGGAAAGAGAAGTGACAAAATATTGCACTGTTGCTGGCAGCTTGTATTATCCTCCTACAGCCACAACTTGCTCCTGACAAGGCAGGAGTTCATTCCATATTAACATTTTTTGACAATTTGATTTTTGTTTTCTTGTTCATTTTCTATTCAATCTAATCTGCTCCATTATTCAATCACTGTTACAGTAATTATTTTTTTTAATGTTCAAGTGAAATTTCCTACTCTTCAATTTGTGCCTCTTGTCTCTTGTTCTGTCTCTGGACATCCCTCAGAGGAGTCTGGCTTCGTCTTCCTTATTCACCTCCCATCAAGTATTTATAAATATTGATTAGACCCCCCCGCGTCTTCTCTTCTGAGAGAGCTGGGGCTCTCTCAGCCTCTCCCCATATGTCAGATGCTCTAGTCCCTTAATCATCTTCGTCTTCCCCTGTAAGTCTGAGGAGCCCAGAACTGGACAC